>JAODPA010070490.1:0-31485 GCA_025585075.1 Nepenthes mirabilis | reverse complement strand
AATACACCTTTTTAGATAATTACATATAAAGAATATACCTTATTGAAACCTTATCAAAGAAAAATCCAATAGAAAAAAATAATGATAAGAAAAAAGATAACAATATTTTTGCATACCTCTAAGTATTTTTGGACTACCTCATTAAAATCTTATAAAGTAAAATTCAATGGGATAATTTTTGTGAAGGAAAAAGAGTACAATCATTAAAAATTTTTAAAACACAACTCTCCCTAAAAGGAACATAAAAGGGAGGTATTTAAGTGGCAACATGACAATGCCTTGAACAATTTTCTTAAATATTGTGATAGGTAGTGCCTTAATAGATAGATATGTAAGATTATCGCTTAATTGTATTTGATTGAAATTAGTGTTACTATTCTTTGGAAAACTTTGAGTGTAAATGAATTTTTTTTTAAAATATGTTTTATTCTATCGTTTTTAATATAATCTCCTCCGATTAGTGTAATGGAATCAGTGTTAGCTTTGTATAAAGCTATTAAGCTTTCAATAATTGTGAATAAATTGCATTTTTCTTGAACGTATTGAATTACTGATCTCTCCCATATGAATCCCTTGCTTGCCTTTTTTGTGATAACATGTTTCATTCTTCCTAAACGTTGAATATGTTGTTCTAACCATGACTATAATGTTTTATCCATTATTTTCATTTTGATTTCTCTCATATTGTTGCTTG
This sequence comes from Nepenthes mirabilis, assembly GCA_025585075.1. NCBI lineage: Eukaryota > Viridiplantae > Streptophyta > Magnoliopsida > Caryophyllales > Nepenthaceae > Nepenthes > Nepenthes mirabilis. The sequence goes on along the minus strand of JAODPA010070490.1, from coordinate 30,791 downwards.
CTCATGTTTTTCACTATAAGGTGCTTGTGGCCTACATTCTTCAGAGGTTTTATTATAACCGAACTCATATATAGTTAAATATTCATAGTATAAAGTCTCATAGTTTTTTCCTCATTTACAAATGAGTTTTTTACATTAAACTCTTTGAAGTTTTTATTGTACTACTTGATTTGTGTATATGTGTTATTATACTGCCCCATCATAATTTCAAAAAAGGATGTGATAATCGATCATTATAAAAGGTTCGTGCTCATCTTTGCATAGGTGAAGTTTTGGTGCACCACCCAATAGCAGTGTTAGAGAGTTCGAGTTATTGTACTGTTTTTGAATTAATGAAAGTTGGTAACAAAATAATTTACATCTGGTATCAATTTTGACATTAAAAGGAGTAAAATTAAAGGTTTCTTATTTGCAAAAACAATACATCTTTTAATATTTACTATTCAAAAATTAAAATCTAAATTCAAAGAAGATTTGGCTTTTGATCATGAGTAAATTTACAAACGCATTAGGTAATGTGTAGATAAGAGTGTGTCCAATCCTAATAATGTGCATGTGTTGGGGGGGGGGGGGAGGGGTGTTAAACTTTTCCCTTATCTCCCATGTACATAGATTGATTTATCAACGACGGATTCAACTTTAGTTATTTAATTATTTTTTGTGAATACTGTTTAATTGATCTATTATTTTTTTTTAATCAGCAACAATTGTTAAATCTATTAGTTTGCATGGAAATTAAGATTTAGATAAAAATCATGCAATGTTTAGGAATATTTCTTATTGGCAACGTAAGCATGCCACTTTTATTTTATGGTAGTTGCATGTCACCTCATATTGACATTCGGGCCTCGCAGTCTCTGAAATTTTTTAAATGAATATGTTACGATGGCTAACCATTATATTTATAGTCTTTTTAGAATTCCAATACTTATAATATAATGTTGGATCATTATTGATGTAACATCTCGAAAACTTCTATACTATATGAATAATTTATTAGTAATCTAATTAGAATAATTACATTGAATTTGATAAATTCAACTTATATATACTCAGTGGGCCATGGACAGTGCGTTAGGTGCCGATTGTTTATGTGACAATTAAGATGATCATGTTCACAAGACTTAAGCTTCAATGAAATTATATCTTAGATTTTAGGAAGTACATGATTATTGTTTCAATCCCTGGGGCTCGACTATGTTTTAGGATTATCTGAATTATTTTTGGGGGTCAAACTTATCACTTGTTATAATTAGCTTTGATAACCTACTTTCTAGGAAATCATCTAAGAAATCCGATTTTAATAGACTTTCTTTTGTGTCTTGGTTGTATGTCTAGAATAGCAAAAACAGGGCTAATACCGATTCCTGGATGTGGTGAAAGCTTTCAACTTGCCCTTCTTCCTTCAACATTTGCGGAGCTAAGCTAGGGGGTGGGTGCAGGGCGGACGATTTCAAAGCGGACTCCCTCTTCATTAGATAGAGAAAATGACCAAGATTTCATAATCCGCCACCGAACTTATTCCAATTCCAATATCTCGGACCGAATCGATATATAGTAAACGGCTTATCAATTTGATATCACCCATAAAATTACGCCCTAACTTCTAGATTAAAGTTTAAATCAAATAAAAAAGTCTCTTAACGAAAAAGGGGATGTAAAGCAAATGGCACTAGTTCTTTGGAGTCAATGATTTTTAAAACAATAGTGATTAGGGTGTTGGCTATTACATTAGACTCGGTTATATTAAAAAGAGTATACTTAACTATGTCCTTGATGACTATCTTGTTGCCCACCCTTTACCCTCAACCCGGGAGATCACCTCATAGGTTATTATCTAAATCCTTAGTGGCCAATATTAGGTAATTAACTAGCCACATTTGTTTATATTTTTAGCTGCTTATATTGTGGCAACCACACGCCCCATATCTTCTTTCCACCTAGACTCAACTGGCCACTTTGTTTTGTAGGATACATTGCGTAGCTTGCTAGGCGGTTAGTGCAATTTTTAAGTCAAGGATTATACCAACCAACTTGAATATTGTTACCTTGTTGTGAGGGCTCGGTTGTTGATAGTAATGAAGTCTTCAATGCCTCCACTCTTTTTGAATTCTAGATGAATTATAGGTGGATAATAGCAACCCTTAAGCCTCCTAGCCGCCCCATTTTATGTGCAATCTTAGAACAAATTTATTAGGTGGTTAACTCTAATTTTGGAGGTTAATTATGGTGGTTAATTAGCTGCCTTTAGGATGGATTTCAACTGATTGAGAATGATTTGACCAGCCACTTAATTAATTCCCCCATTTTTGAATGCTTGGAAGGAATTAACCAACTTCACTCTAATTCCCTCTTTTGTATTTAAATCCCCTTAAGTCTCTCATTACTCCACCCTTTGCTATTTTTTGTTCAAGTCAAGTAAAGAGAAGAGGAAAGCAGATTGAGGAGGAGAAGAATAAGAGTGTGAGGAGTAATTATCTTAAGATGAGTTTATATGTGAATTTTCTTATTCACCTTTTGAAATTTTCTAAAAAATTTTCATACATTCTTTTATAATTTGTACATTTATATTTGAAATTTGAGTAAAAATGTCAATTAATGATCGGGGAGATTCAACCATATATATGCTTAAAAGATAAAAAATAAGAATATTGTATGAGAATTATTACCCATATTGTTAAATCTATAATTTTACAGGTTAAAATCATATTCATTTCATCTTATGAGGGGTTCAGATTTTTAAACTTTAATGAAAAGATTTGACAACTTTATTTAAAAATATTATGATACTCCATAGTCTTTTTAGATTCATAGTTCGTGATGGATAATGATCAATGAGATAATAAAGGAAAGTAGAGTATTTAAACCATAGGTTGCCGAGAGCCTACTAAAGATATTTAAGTAGGGTTGAAAAAAATACATGTTTATGTATAATTGAATGGTGGCTTATATAGATGACTTTTCCTATTAAATGATAGGCTGTATGTTAAGATGATTTCTTTATCTCCCTTGTTGGCCATGTTCCTATGAGAGATTATAAGATATATGTTGTATGCGTATTATGCTGATTTATGCATTTTCTTAGTGTATGATAAATTATGCTAGAAAAATGAAAAGCTTTATTATCCTGAGGCCATGAATTTTTGGGTGGCTAAGATATTAGTGATATAGGAGGGTAAGTGGAGTACTTTATAATTATAAAGAGCATTTGAGTACAAATCCTAAAAAATTTTATATTCATGGTTTAAAATATAAGTAGTCCAAAAGAAGATTTATTTATCTCTAGTAAACCATCTGATAAGGTTAAGTTGAAAAAGGATTTTAGTGTGTAAGCGTATCATCACTCTATGTGAGCGACTAAGAATGCTCGAAAAGAATAATCCGACGGTATGACCCGTTAGTTAGAGGATTTTGGTGGACCTCAATGAGGGGTGATCACGTGATATGCTGAGGTACTCATTATTTTTTTTCAATGTTTACAATTTTATCAGCATTTTCTTTCAGGTTATGTGAGTACGTTCTTGATACTTTATGATTGAGTAAAGGAGAGCATATGAAAGTCTAAGATATCTAGATAAATAAAAATCTATTAGACCTTAGTATAGTTTACATTTTTCTGATACCTATTTTATTTTCAATAGTAAAGGTTAATTGATTTTGAACAAGGAAGCCTATAGATTTTTGATCATCGATTGAGATAATATTAAGGATATCATTGCAAATGATATCATAGATAATATCAGTATACTTCATGTATAACTTTTTAGAGGACTATAGCAGTAATAGAAATATCATAAATATTGAATAATCGTATGATATTTATCTAACTGTTGGGGACATAATACATGACTATTATTCACAAGGACAAAATAAGATCAACAAAAATTATTGATATATCTGTTTCTTTTAACAGATAAATTCTTTGAATAACTTGATTTTCATTATTATTAATTTTGGTCAGAATTACTTGTTGAGCTTTTCACTAGCAATTACTATTTATTCCGCCAGAGTAAAACTAGTTAGGGGTAACTGTCTCTAAAATCGGAGGAAGTAATGTGAATTTTTAGCATCTCTAAGAGCGTAGCAAGAGGGGATTTTAATGGCTTCATATTCTAGAGATGCATTCAATATTTTTGCTTTTATTTTGATGGATTTTAAGGGTGTGTTTTTCTCAATATTTTTGATGTATAAATTGTTTAGAGTATAGTGATAACATTACGAGATGTTAATGTTTTAATATTTATAGTTTTCTGCGTGATTGGATCCATGCAGCAATCATGCGCTGAGTCCAAGTTGCCACAATGGATCTCAACTTTTTTTGCCATAAAACTGGAGCTGAAGAATCTAAGTTCTAGCAATTGTCTTATAATCAAATAATATGGGCATTTAGGCTTTGGCAAACTAACATCCTATCCATTAACATGTTTCAGTCGACCCCTAGAAAATGATATTACCTACAAGATTTATTTCCCATGACGTGACGGCCATCTCACATCTCAGCGTATGTGGAGGCCCCTGCCAATTGAGGGCAGGGCATCAACCATTTGTTCATGGTCACGCAAAGCGAAGATTGAGCCTCATTCAAAGTCAGATCAATAAAAAGGGTACGATAAATACATTGATTATTTGGGTCTGTCTAAACATTTCTCCCTCTGACGTCCGCACGGCAAGATAGAATTGGATTAAAATTACAACTTAAATTTCTAACTCAGATAATTTTTAATTGTGATATGTGATTTTGTTGGCCTCCAAATTATTTCTAAATTTATGTTTGCAGATATGTTCTTGATTTTCACTATTTCACCGGCAAAATTTTATTTTGGGAAATGTGCGACGCACAACAAAGCTTCTTGACATAGTCCAAAGAGGAATACAACTAAATCCTGCAAAGAAAATGTATTTACACAGACAGACAAAATACAATCCACAATATGCGTCACCAAAGAAGAAGAGGGGGAAACCACAGCCAGGATGAGAAATTGACACTTCCTTTCTCCTTTATAAACAAAATAAAACACACACCACCTATAGGCTTTCTTTCTCCATAAAATCCCAAAAAAAGAAAGAAAGAGAGAGAGAGAAATTACGCATGAAGGAGCTAGCACTTACAGGAGAGAGGCAATACTTTTGTTTTCTGCATGAAAGGGGCTTAATTTGGAGGCCCCAGGTAAAGAGAAGAAGATGCCAGACAACGCCACCATTCCTTGTGAGTGCTGCTTCAGCCCTCGTGCACGTCTCTTGCACTGATGCCCCTGGCATCAAGACCGATTTCCCAACTGCTTCTTCTACCCCAGCTTGAGTGTCGAACTGTAGGACTCTGATGATCAGAACCAAAAATAGCGTCAGCCTCTGACATACTGTGAGGTGCATTGCTTCCTCTGCTGCGTACATCCTCGTTTATGTCATCAGTGTTGCGGCGCTGGGAAATCTTTAGTAGATCTCCGCCAATGTCCAAGTCATCTTCTATCTTGATCCGCTGGTCACTCGAATCGTCCACTTCTGAGTCCAGAGGTGGCGGTGGTGGTGGAGGTCTTTGTACCTCATCTTGGACAAATGCTCGGAAATTGTTTCTTGAGGGCTTTATATTTGTGCAGAATACTTCAAGGAAATTATTTAAGCAACCTCGGTTGAAAACGTTAAGCCTATTGTCGGTCCTGTAGCGAAAGTTCTCATATGTTGTCTGAGAAAATGGGTAACCACATCAGATTAGCTAATAAGAAGAAAGATCATTGTAGGTAGTACTGAATACAAGACATAAATGTGAAGCGATAGCCCATCAAGCAAAGCAAAACCCAAACAGAAACTCTAGCTGGCAAATTGCAGTAGTAAGCAAATGTATAGGAGAAACGCCCCCAGAAAGCCATCTTTGTCTTGGCAATTAAATCAAGCTAGCTCATCAAAGCTCTCCTACTCATCCTCTTAATGCATAATCCATCAACCAATAACAGATGTCCTTATCATAGTCTTATCTAGCCAAACCTTTTTGTCCCTGCATGCCAGATGATCCTCAACAAAATTTTAGGAAAGCTCAATAAGCAACAAAGCAAAGTAAAGGCCATCTTCCAAAGAACTCTGAGGCATCAAGAAGCACAGAGTCTACATCAGCTACTTGTAATGCCATTTGTTACAAGTACGCAGCAGTATACTCTAGCTTTCAGAATCAGTTGGTGCTAGAGTTCCGAAAGCTTTTGATTTCTCAGTAGACTTTCAAATAGGCCTTTAAAAGGGCTTTGGATAAAGCAAAATTTCAAGCTCCGCCAAACATTTCCTCTAATTAGCTAAACTGAAAATTAATATAATTTTCTTAGAAAATACATCCGACCATTCTACAACTACTCAATAAAAAGTTCTACTCTAATACCTCTCTCTCTCACTCTCATCGTATCTATGAATGCATGTATGTTTTCAAACATATGTATATCTATGTGCATGCTTGTTCAAGTAAGTTTTCACGTGATGAGGATTTAATCTAGACCACTGAAAAAAAATATATATATATATCTATAGAAGTCCAGATCATAGCAGATTGTTGCTCTCCCCCACCTAATCCCCTTGCCCTCTCATCTCCCCTCGTTCATATGTTGTTCATCTCCTCTCCCTCCTGGAAGTCCCTGCAACTATTCATGCTATTGGGAGGGGGGCTGTTCATCCTGGCCAGCGTCTCCTATTCACCCTGACTCCCCTTTTCTACTGTAGTTGGCTAGTTGCCAGCATTCTCTCCCTCTACCCACTCTCTGGGTTCCCCCCTCACTCTCTTGTTGAGAGGAGGGTTTTGAATATGTGTTACCAATTTAGGGAAAGAACAATATATTCATGTTGCCCTCCAGACCTTGGGTCTCCAAGAGATTTCTGACATTATCTAATTTCTTTGATATTTGCAATTATTCTGGTATCCTCACTGCAGTGCAGACCAAAGTTCTGCTCCTTCACATCCAGTTCAATAGCTGATTCAAGAGAAGGGTTTTCCACCAAATCCCTTGTTCCACAACTTCATGTTCCTTTCACTGTCTTCAATTTCCAGGAATAACAAAACTATCATTCCTTCTATAGTCGGCTTCATTCAATCATTTCCAGATTAAGAGTGTGTGTGTTTCGTAAACTGCAACATTCTTGTGGCTATGTTGTGCTCAGCTTACGAGCTATTGTGTTAAGTAAACTGCCAAATATGCGTTGTGGCTCTACTACAAAGAAAAGATGATGGGTGCAGTTGGCCAGCTCTCTGAATGTGTGTGCACTGATTTGGAAAAGTTGGCCAAAACCTGATTTACCATATGCACCCTAACACAAGAGAACCTTGCACTTTCAGCCATATACTTTTTTATTTAAAATCTGCTCTCTTCTTTCTTATATGCTCCTGATACAATAACATGCAATTAATAGTCAGAAGTCACCACAAACATAGCATACACAGGAAATATCTTTTCAAAATCAGCAAAACAAAACATACGTAAGGCTATTCCCATCAAGTGACAGCTCTTAAAAATCAGCACAGATTGAGAGATTTTGACTATACAGAGTGAAAAAGGGCTCTAACCCCCACAACAGTACACAGAAAACCCTCCATAGAAATGAACGGTTAGAGATCCCCCATGGAATCAGACCCATTGTTAGAGTTGGTTTGTTTGCCAACAAAACAAACTTCATCCCCAGCAACAACCTATGAAATCCCAACTCAAATTAATCAATGCCCAATTCAAACCATAAAATATGCCTAACCAGAACATAAAGGACCTTGTAAACGCCCAGGAAAAACCCATTGAACTTTGTGGTTTTCTAGACAGAAGAATAATTGAACTTCATGATCACCAAAATGCAATGACATGATTCAATTATCATAAAACACAACTATACCCACAACTCTATCTACGCACAATCAGCAAATCTGCTATTCCATACCTATCAACAATCTCACCATGACTGCAGAAAATTCAGCATTCTACGTAGCAAGCATACCCATCAATTCCTTCACTTCAAACAAGAACAAAATTAACGGCCCTCTAAGGTTAGCTACATTCCACTGTTTCCTGATTATGGCTATGTTATTCTGTGCTGAGAAGCTATGATAGTGTTTGATAAAACTTAGTTGTAGATGTGTCGGGGCTCTGCTTTGAAAGTGATGGGGCATAATGAGGTTGGCTAGCTTTGACAAAAAGCATCAATAGCATTTGGGAAAAGTTGACAGAAGCCAGTTTACCAAACACAACCTAAATCATGAAAACCTGGCACTTTAAGCCATATTTTTCCAAATTTTATGGACCACATCTTTCTGATAAGTTCTTTGTCAAAAAAGCATCAGTTAGTGTTCAGAAATCAGCCTCACACTTTGCAGACTCCAGTTATGTATCGATCTCAGGAAATTACCATGATATATAGGCCATTTGTTTCACTTCGCTTTACTTTTTTGAGCCTAAAACCATCTCAAACCTTCCAAGACATCATCCACATCTTTTAGAAATATAAAACATGAATAAATCAAGAAAAATTGGAATATTTTTTCAATGATCCAGAATGATATTAAACTTAATTTTGGTAAAATTAACTAAAACTCTTCAAATATTTAAATATTTGATAAAAATGATCAAATTTTAGCATAACCCTCACTTTATACGTAGTCCCGAGAGAGGAGAAAAAAAGATGTCCATGACATTCAAGACTGATAGATATCGTGCTATCATCTGATAAGACCGATACAAATATAACTGTAACTGATAACGATATTGTAATCATTCATGTTCACAACCCATCGAGAACATGTGTACAGCAAACCCCCAAAGGCAAACGAATACTCACCAACAAAAATTAGATTGTTGAACTGGAACTCACTCATGGAATTAATCATTTGTTAGAGCTAGATCTTTGACAGTGAAAAGAAATTTAATGAAATCTCCAGCAATGGCCCATTTGATCCCACAATTTAATCCTACCAAATTCAAACCAGACACTGCACTTAGCAGAACATAAAAAGGATCATAAACGGCCAGAAAACCCCATTGAAATACATTGCCCTTTAGCTGGATGACTAGTGAGTCATCCTGTAGCCATTTGGAAAATTTGAAATTATGAAAAACTTGAGCCCCATTGTCTTCTTTTTTTCATTATATGATATATGTTACAGCATGACTCCTTTATATTGGATCACAAGCATACTGATTCTTCACGTGCAATTTTTTTGGATGATGAAGCATGAAATTGGCATTTGGTATCGACAAATTAGTATTGGTGATCAATTATATTTCCATATTTATAAATAAACTACGAACATTAATTAAAATTCCCCAATGTATCAAGTCCTCATTTTTTTAAAAAATAACATGTCAGTGTACTTGTATCTTGTTATTTTTGTCTCCTGTATCAATGTCTATGCTTCCTAGCTACTAACATTGTGATCATCAACAATACTATGACATTGATATGACATTGATTCTCCAATTCAGTAACACGGCTATACTGCCATAAGCACCCAAGGAATTTCTATACACCCAATCAGCATTCAGCAACTCCTCTATATGCCATATCAATCTCACCAAGATTGCATGACGATATGGTTTGTGATCATTGAAATAAATATCAGCCGATACATCTCAGTATCGGGCCTCCTCGATACCTGTAAAATATCATGATGTTATCGTATAGGTGACATATTGTGACATATTGGCTGATATACAGATACAAGGTGATATATAAGCTGATATATCAATCAAATATCCAATCCTTTTTTTGGTTGAAAAACCCCATATAACAGCTTAATTTTAACCAAAACACCCAACTCTCCTTCCTACGTAGTTCATTCATTTTACACCCATCATATGCACAAGCTTCTCTTCTCTACTTCAATAATTCTCTCATTTTTTCTTCAAATCAAACTCAAATTACTCATATAAACACATTAATCTTACAATTTCAAACATTTCTCATCTTCAGAATTCTTAGATTTTGTGATGAATTTGAGATTCTTTGCAAAATTTCTTGAGAAGAACAAAGGTAAAATTATTATTTTATATTCATTTTTCTTAATATTTCTTACTTGATTTAGGTTATATATTATTTCTAACAAAAAAAAAAAAAAAAAAGATTTTATCTCTGGTACCAATTTGATATAAGAAGGAGGAAAAAAGTAGAGAGAAGAGCAATAGAGTGGTAGAGCCAAGAACAAATACTAGAGGGGTAGAGACAAGAAAGAGATCGAACCAAGGGAAAGAGGGGGGAAGTCACGAATAGCCGATTGCATTTGATTTTTCCAAACATTCATTAATCAATCATTAATTTTTCTAAACAATAGAAATAAGTATTCTTATATAAAGAACCCGATACCTAAGAAAATTGAAAACAAAATCATAATCAAATAATTTCAAAAGTGGAAAGGAAATCAAATGAAAAATAAAATCAAATCTCTACGAAATAAAAATCAAAACTAATTTGGAAGGCAAATAAAGTGAATCTTTGTCACGGATGTCCGCATCAAAAGTGCTTGTCAAGAAAAAGAAGCAGCTAAACTAAGACAAAACTAAGACACATAAAGAAATTTAAATATAACACTTGCCATGCATATAACGTAATAGAGGAGGTCAGTGTCACAACACAAGGAGGCTACTATGAGCAACATAATATCACATAAATAACTAAGCCTCATGAAATCAGGTGCAACAGATTGTACTGAATCAGCTGGGGCATATTTTTCCGGTAAATAATTGGGTTGCTGCTCCTAGGCTTCTGGTGAATGACTGGTATGTCAGGCTGAGACAATTGGAACACATCATCTCAGATCAATGGACAATAAGGGACCGAAGACAGCAAGGCAACCACTCGGCATTAGCAGTAAGCTCAACAAGGACATCACACCAAGAATAGAGGCCAAGGATTACAACTGATTCTTAAGTGGTTAATAGCTAAATAACAACTTGGAATCAGCTAGATTAGTTGTTATCTGCTGTAGAGATTTGTTATGAATCTGTTACTGATTTGTCACTACTTACCGATGCCATTAAAGCAGATATTAACAATCAATTAAAGTATGCAAGAAGTAAAACAACAAGCTACAATAGCTTTACTCCAAAATCTCTCTCCTTACTTCTCCAGTCCTCTCTCTGCTCTCACAATCCTCTCTTCTCCTTCTTTCACTCAATCATTCTGTCAGAAATCAGTCCTTGCGTTCAACTCTCCACTAAGAATCATCACAATTGGTATCAGATCAGCAATCACCCTGTCCATATACCCGCACCACAACTGTTTCTTCTTCTCTTCATTTCACCAAAAGAAGTCTGCAATACTTCTTATTGATGTTTTAATTGCAGCCACCAATAGAATTCTGCAAGTGGCCGAAATTCTATATTCTGGAATACTACACATCTTGTACAGCTCCTGCAGCTGGTTCAGAAACAGATTATGATTCAGAACCATAATCTAAATGTTGCAGTTCCACAACAGATTCTGATGAGCCAAATTCTGCAACTCCATATTCATGTGCTGGATACGTTTATGCAATTTTGGTTTTGAACTTTGGTTTTTCGTTTCAGGTTCTCACAATACTTGGAAATTCTGCATCACCAATTTACAATATAATTTCATATTTCGGGTTTATAAATTGTAAAACTGCTCTTCATTCTGTTTTGGGTTCTTGAATTCTGAAATTGTTACCACTTTCTTTGATTACTTGACAAATTGTGCCTTGCCCTTCAAATTTTGAGTTTCATATTCCTTCTGTACTCTTGCCAACAGCTCAAAAAATAAAATTTAAATTTTGACTTGAATTTTTCTCCTTGCATGTACAAGTACTTCAATTTTGATTCCCTTCCCTTAACCACACCAGAATTCAGAGACCATCCTACAATTGTATCCAAAAGAATTTAGAACGTGCGGTATCCCATCACAAAGCAAGTTCTTCATCAAGTCTTTGCACCTATTGGCTCTATTGAAGGATTGTTCTTCCACAAGAATCATCGAAACTTCAAGCCTTCTTCAACATTATTCAGAGCAATAGGCAAGAAAGGCCTCTAATGCCTTGCTTCATAGAAGAATAGATATCCCTATGACCAATGTTGTTACGTGAATATTTAGTTCCCAACTCTTGGTATGACCCACAATCTTAGTCACTTTCTCGTTGTACAAATCAATCACTTGTTCACTTCAATCACTAACAAAATACTAAATCATGTCTATAAACATCATGGAGATGTTGAGGACATTATCTTGTCCAAAAATGCAATGGGTTCTAAAGCCTTCGTTGTATTTAGATCACTTCCAGGTGCTGTTAATGCCAAGAATAGGCTTTATCAAGGATACAAATTTGAAGGTTCTCAAATGGTTATACAATCTTGGAAACATGATCAAATTCAGGTGAATCACAAAGAAAGGGGCATACCAATGCAACTGCAGGAAATATTAGAAGGAATTGGATGTCTGGATCATACAAATTCAATATCCATTCAGCAAGTATGTACATGTGAACCTATTTATTATCCCAAGGATGCTTGGAAGCCAAAGAAATGAAAAAAATAATGCAACAAAGACTCCACAGCACAATTCTAGAAAGACTTTGAAATTGGGACACAACACCACATACAAATTGTAGTCAAAAGCATCAGTTTTTACCCAATAAGGAAAAGCACCAAAACAACACTGTAACATCCTCCTTGAACCTTCCTACACCATTAAATTCAACCATTTCACAGAGTTGTTTTGCAGTCCATAAAATTAAGGTCCCAATAATGGAATAACCTCTTCTAATATACAACAAACAACTTGGCGCACAGAATTATCTTCCACAGCACCTCCAAAATCATTGGCAAATATATTACCTTAGGCTGGACAGGAGCATAACCTGGCTTTGATACCATCTTGAATGCCATCAATTTGCCAACAATAGTAGTCTAGGATGCCCAGATTCTTGATCCAAAAGGCATCACCAAAATCAGTACTCCTACAATAAAGCCAACATGCAAAAGCCTTTCTCATGTGGTCATCTTCACCTACTGCAATTTTCATTGCAAGATCAAAGGAAAAATCTTTCTCAACAAAGCATTCTTCCAAGTACAAGCATCAATTTTAACATCCTCAACATGACACTTCTTTTGCTTTCAAGGACATTTAGAGGAACTGCTGCCCTTGTATGATTGAACAATAATAACACAGAATACTAGTAGTTATAGCTAGTCAGTCAGCTAAAATCGCAAGGTTACCAATCTGAGGAATAACTCAACAAGATAGTAACAGTAACACAACAAACAGCAGTTACAGTAGCTGCATGTTTTAAACTAACACAGAGGGCTCCACTTGAATCTGGTTGTGAAGGCTAATTGAGTTGATAGAAGATGAGGAAGAAAATAAGGAACTAAAGAAGAAACCTAACACTGGAATAACATAATAGCAAAATTTTAGGAGGTGAAGAAAACAAGAAATTGTTTGAAAGTCAATAATATACACAACTAGAAGATAACAATCATAACAGGTTGGTTGAACAAAATGATAATTTAGGGATGAAGGTATAAAGAGGGTGGCCCAGTACCCTAGGCTTCCTGAAATGGCAAGATCAGTATGATGGTATGTGGAAAGAAAGGGGGAAAATTATAGTAACGAAGGCTAGTTCAAACTTGTATAGAAAAAGGGGGAAAAGAAAATTAATTAACTAAAGAAGGTAACACTTGATTAACATAAACAAAATTTGTAAGAGGTGACCAAATTTGGGGGAAATTGCTAGACAGTCAAATAATATAAAAGATCCAAGGATGGACTCAGTTATAAATCATATACGGAAAAGAACTGTAAAAGAATTCATTTTATGAAATCAACTAATATTGCATCATATACTTGTTTGGTTACTCCCTATTCTTCATGTAGAAGAATAGGATGTTTTGCTTATTATTACAGTATGAAAACAGTGGGCTTGCATAATCTAAATCATGAATCCTATCCTACTAAGCACCACAGAACCAAGAACGTATGAGCGCTGACACCAATACCTTACTTTTGATTTTGAAAGTATTTTTGAGAGAGATTGACAAGGTTTTCCACCATGAGGAGTGTTCACCATGCCATCGATTTTGTGAATCGAGCAACATTATGAGCTTTGCCCACTTAATGCCACCAGCAGAACATACAAAATGCCAAGAAAGGAGGTGGCATTGACTACTAAAAACTTGATGCATCCAAGTAATAGGCCACCAGCTATCTCATCTGTGCTTTCACCTAAAAGGATGACTTTCAGAGGAAGTGCATGGGCGGTAATTAGTAGTATTATAAGGAAGTTTCGTTTTCTCTGATTTACAGATGATATGCTCCATATGCTGTGGTCCAATGTGATTCCCAAAATTGATTTGGGTCGCATAGACTGTCCAACACATTTAACACGTGGATTTCAGTAAGAAAAGGAAGTTTGGAATCTAGTTAGTTCAGCAACATTATGAGCTTTGCCCACCTAATGCCACCAGCAGCACATACAAAATGCCAAGAAAGGAGGTGATATTGACTACTAAAAGTTTGTTGCATCCAAGAGATAGGCGACCTACTATCTCACCCTAGCTTTCACCTAAAAGGATGATTTTCAGAGGAAGTGCATGGATGGTAATTAGTAGTATTATAATCAAGTTTTCGTTTTTCCTCATATTCAGATGATAGGCTCCACATGCTGTGGTCCAATATGATTCCTAAAATTGATTTGGGAAGCATAGACTGTCCAATATATTTAACACATGGATTTCAGTAAGAAAAGGAAGTTTGGAACCTAGTCATTTCGGCCCATCTGAAATATGAATTTCTCACGCAACTTCCTTCCCATTTGAATGTCGCTTAGTTGAAAATTCAACTCAGCCTGTCTATTCAACAGTATAAAAACTTAGCAATTGGTTCAAATGCAATGGTTGGGATTTTGTTTATCTGAAGATCAACAGTTTAACTGCATATATCCAAACCAGATTTGACAAACCGGGCCACATACTCCAGCGCAACCATGAACCACAATTGAGGTTGTATTACCAGAATGCTGTATCTCGAGCAAGAATTTGGAACATAAAGTACTTGATGTGGTGATATGAGAGATGAATCCCTTGGTCTAATAGAAGTCGTGGTCCTAGACACAGCTGAATGTGGGATGAATATATAAAGATAAAGATCAAGATAAGTCAACAGACCTGGTTTGTGCTAATTAGGTACAAATGGAAGCCAGTAAGTCCACCAACAAACCACAAAGATATAAAACAGTAGGCCATTAGTATCACAGAGGCTGGAGATTCCTTCATTGCCTTCCAAACCTTGCCATGGTGATCATTCATCAGCACCTTAATGTATAAAGCTGACATGGCAAACACATAGAGGCAAAGGACAGTTGCAGAAGAAACGAACATGAAGAAGTAACGATAATTCCGCTGCATGAAAAACAAATGAAGTTAAACCCATAACATTGGTTATTCCATACCAAAGAAAACTAGAAGCAACTCAGATAATCAAATAAGTTACCAGTCCAATGCACTGGCCCACCCATGGGCAATGGTGATCAAAACGCTCTACACAGTTGTTGCAGATGGAGCAGTGAGAACAACGCGGAGGGCGATAGAGCATGCATGTATCGCAATACTTTACCTTCACAGGAACTCCATTAACCATAACTTCTTTTATACGAGGAAACTGAAGCCCTGGTGTTTGTCTTCCACCGCTTTCAACAACAGAAGAATCATAACGGAACTCTTCCTCTGGTGGATGTGAATTACGTGGTATAATACCTGGATCTCTAGCTGAAGTACGAAGCAGCAATAGCAACACCTAATGGATCAGTAAAATGAAAATATGAGCCATCACATTAAGAGACTAGAGAGAAACTAAAATGGAACAGCCATAAGAAAAAGGTCAAAGGATCCAACACTTCAATAAAAGCCAGTGACTTTACCAATGAGTATGCAAAATCCCACCACAGAAATTGGCATAAGAAAGGTTTAATTTATTGGATGAACCGGATTTATCCAAGATTACTACTTCCAGGAATGATAAAACATCAATATACGAATTATATATGGGGAAGAAGTATGGAGTCCATAGGGATAAATGACTTACATATATAGTAAAAACAACAGCTACCACCAGAATTGCATATCCGGCATCATATGAAGCAAAGTGATGACGAAGGTGCCAGGCTACAAATATACAGAAGATGACAACCGGAACAATGATCAGCAACAAGGTTACAAGCAGTGATCTTGCATCTGGACCAAATATTAGCCGTCCACCACAATAGAATTTCTGCATAAATAGCCAACAACGTCAAAATGCAGATCATCTCATAATAAGAAATTGGTTGCGAACACATTTTGGGTAATTGTTAGGCGGAGAACAGTTAAATACACACTAGGAACAGCATAAATCGAAAACACATCTCTTTCTCCCAACGAAAGGACAAAGAAAAGGGAAACAAAAAGTTACGTCTGCCACATGAGAAAATTAAAAACATATAAAGCAGTACTAAAACATAAGATAATAAATATAAATATTTGTAAACATTTAGAAGTTATACCTATAGAAGATAAGCTGAGGGAAAGACATTTAAAGTAGTTCGGGCACTTAAAACATAGGCCAAAGGAAACAGTAGTGAGAAAATATGAGTTAGTTATGATTGGAGGAATGAAATGAGGAGGTAGACCTAGGAAAATTTGAAGTGAAGAAATAAAAAGTACAATTTAAAATTATTTATGATCTCGGAAGATACTGTACTAAATCGAGTGGAACGGCGATAACAAATTCATATAGGCGACCCCATTGAGTGGGAAATAAGACTCTATTGTTGGAGTTCTATGAAACAATAATACTAACAGCTGGGAGCACTCTGTCCCATCCTACCAAGTATCTAAGACATTTCAGCCAACTACAAGCTTTTCTGTGAGCTTGGTCCAGCATATTCTGCTGTAGAATAGCCAAATCCTTAAAAGGCCAGACAATATGCATTAGAGAAGCAAACATAATTCATAATGACAACCTCCCTCATTATAACAAACCTTGAATAAACTGTCAGCATATATATCCCAGTAAAACTGATGAATGACCTTCTCTATAATGAAGTTAGTATCTCAGAGGGAAAGGAGGAAAGATTTGACCAAGTGGCTTACTGCTCCATGGAGACATCCTTAGTCAGAGAAACTAGACAATGTGGAAGCTAGACAAGAAACCGTAACTACCAAATAGCTGTGGCCACAAAGAATCAACAGAAAAATCACCTTTTGCATAGATCTGAGTTATTCCATAAATAATGGGAATAAAATGCAACGTAAAACAAAGTTGCGTTAAAACTAGTCAAATATGGTCAACAGAAACAGACATGGCAGACAGAGCCATAGAAGAATACATCGCCACAACAAAATTCTAGTCAACATTGCTGCACTAAGATTATGGCATCCCTCTATCAGCATGGAGGAAGAACTGACAGCACATAATGAATGAGGAAAAGAAAATGTTACGCCTTAGATCCCGAGTTTCAATTATTATCTGCTTAATCCTTAATTATCTTTAACCATATTTTAGATCGTTAATTATCCGAAATTTATTTTTCTTTTTCATTCTACTAAGCAAAAACTTAAATATTTTGTCGGAACGTATCCTGACATAACTTCACAAATAGACAAAAAACCTAAATAAAGATAGGTCAAATCATAGGATTTGAAGTGCCACACCCGACGGTGGCTCTGAAAACCAACAAACATGACCTTGACCATATGCAGGGAGAAAGTATCCATTATAAATTAGAACAACTAAAATCACAGCCCAACTAGACTACCAAATTCAACATAAACGGAACTAAACAAACTGAAAACTGATGTTCTCATGGAACATTAATACAAAACTGATATTTCAAATTCTGAACTACTTTCGGACAGCCTTCTCCCGGTCCCAAATCACTTGCAAGCATGCCCGAGCACTGTAATCTAGAAAGTTAGTGAAAATCAAAGCAAAAGTAAGCTAATTACTCAACAAGCATGAAATTTTCATAGTTGAGCATATATACAAACCTCAAAAACACACAAGAATAAAACATCATCAAAATCAAAAATAATGACATAATTTCATAAATATATCATGCATAATTTGAAACTGATGATCAAATTTTCTTTTTTAACTGTGTATCAAATAAATATACTCAAATCATACAAGCATTTGTGGACCAAGGATCAGCAGTGGCCTCACTAACAAAAAGGTGAATATCAAAGCTCCAATTATATATATTTCCACACAAACAAAGACCATACATTACTATTCAAGATCTATAATAAGCATCATACATATAACCCTATAAACAATGTTGAACACCGCTTTTAACAAGCAAATAATAAGTGCTAACCTCAATTATCAGTTTGATATATTAGGAAATGTTATAATATATTTTCATTAATTCTCTACAATGATCCGTGTATAATCAAATGGAAAACTTTACTCAAATACAAACATATCTTTTATATTTTCTCATATTGGAGAAAATATCATTATCATCAAATTTATATAGAGTTTTCATCTTATTTCTTCCAAATATATGGCATACAGTCCATTATAAGTTATGCAGGAATTTTAGTAGGTATTTTTAAATCATGTAGGAAGTAGAAGATACAATTTATAAACATGTGAAAGTTGTTATTACAGAAATTGAAGAAAAGTTATCCAAATTTGTATAATTTCATCAATTTCTCACTAAATAAAAACATTCAAAACTGAACGAGTAAAGATTATCAACATACAGCATAATTCATATAGAAATTCAGAGCATGCAAGAAAATATATGTAAATATTAAAAACAAGCAATAGAAGTAAACATCATTCAGGAGCATATAAGAACATTATTACAGAAAATCAGCATTTAAACATGATAGGTATGGGATCCAAGGGCTGGCCCAAAACTCAGCCTACGGAAGCAAGAGAAGCCCAGACAACAACGGCCCACCAAAAGACCTTTCGAGCCCGAGATCCAAAAGACGTTGCGGCTGACCCAAGCAATCTATCCCGACATCGTCTAGCAGAAAGTGGGCAATTAGGGCAAACCAGTGGACTGTCTAGATGGCTACAGCTCCAACTCAGCAGCCGATAACCCTTACAACTCAGCAGATAATTGCAGGTGGCTACGACGAGCATACTGCCCTCACGATCACTGGGACACAAATTGCAGGCAACAACTGCCTGAGCACGATTGACTATTAGGCACACTAACTACAGGCAGCAGCTGCACGAGCACTACTCCACTAACTTCTAGAGCCGTAATGCTCAGATGCCTAAACCGGCACTCCACTCTATAAATACACCCTCTCCTCCACAGGAGGGGATCCGATCCGATCCAATCCTGAAATTCTCACGATTCGTAAGAGAAAAAACCCAGCTCTCAAGAGAACCTCTCAAAGTCACTCTCCAACAAGTGCATCTCTCTAAAATGCAACTCTCCAACGAGTACACCCCTTTCTAAGCCAATCTCTCCACGAGTGTTTCACTTAAAAGCCACTCACTCCTTTGAGTGCACTAAACGGAGCCCAATCCTCCACTATACACTCAATCCATTTATATACTTGCATCCACGCATATTTCTCCTCCTATCTTTCTCTACCCGTTGGAAAGATTACTGATTTGAGTGTTAGAGGACATGCCGAGCAGCGAGTCCCGTATTCCTCTGACCTCTTGTTCGTTTGTTGTGGTGTGTAGAATTTATATTCAAAGTAACAAAGATTGCACACGTTCCAGTCAGACTCGCAAATAGGTGGCTTCCTAATTCGTTCATCAATCCTGATCCGGAAACGCATCATTAGCGCCGTCTGTGGGAATGATGAAAAGTCTAAACACACAACAAAAGCAAGCCAGCATGGGGAATACAAGGGCTTAAGCAAGCGCACTTGCTAGAGACGCCGTCTCCCATGGCGACAACCCAACCGTAGGTAGTCATTGGAACGATCGTCCAACCACAAATGTGGAACCGTTGGCTACCCGGGTGGATGCGCAATCAAAACTACTCCAGACCATATACACCCATTTGGAGGTTCCACCACTAGGAGCTCCCTCCTCCAACTCTCAAACTTCAACATCTAAGAGTAGAAACCGAAGGAAGAGATAGCCCACTAAGGAAAAGATCCAGCGACTTAACGACCTCGAAGCCCGAGAGGCCACGTGAGACAGGGCCTAAACACAGTTGGATGGCAAATTGAGTCACAGAATGTGGGATGAAATACCAGAGCTGCAGAATCCACACTGCTCCTGTGACAACTAGTGGCCCTCAGCCTGAGAAGAGGCTTCATGCAATACTCTGCTGAGGAGGGCCCATAGCCGGCCGACCCAACACTTCTCTCCAAATCACTCCAAGTTGAAGACCTTCCTCAATACCAAGAGGATTGCGTCCACCTCCCAAGTGGAGGAAAGAATTCAAAAGATCGAGCAACAGCTGTTCAAAAAAAGCACTGACAAACAATTTGTAAACTTGGGAAGGTCGCCGTTCATGAGAGACATCCAAATGCAGTAACTCTCTTATAAGTTCAAGATGCCAACTTTGAAACCCTATGACATAAGTTCCGATCCGATGGACTATCTGAATCACTTCCGCACTCTGCTGGGATTCTAGGGCCTTCACGACGGTGCCGTCATCAAGGGGCAATCAAGACTTTCGGGATCCGTCAGTATGGAATGGGTGAGGTTGCCGATTCTAAACTATCCACAGTCTCTTTTGAAGGTCCTACCTATAGATATCCCGGGTGTGATAAGAACAAAGCATCTCATGCTAGCTTCACTTGCTGGGAGAAGAGCCATGTGTTTATACTTTCCTTTGACTTTCAAGGGAGACACTCGGATTTGGTTCTATTGACTATCACCAAATATGATAAGAACATTCCAAGAGCTAGCCGACAACTTCCTATCGCAGTTTGCCTCCAGCCGAAGAGAGGAGAAACAACCATGGCACCTTGTCTGCATCCGACAAGGGCCAAATGAAAGTCTAAAGCGCTTCCTAGCCTGATTCAATATCAAGGCCAAAAGGATATCCAAGCTTACCAACGAGGTGAAGCTGAACTCCTTTATGGAAACCGTACAATCGGGCAAATTCTTCAAGCACTTGGTCCAACGAGAGTCTCAAACCTTCCTTGAGGCAAAGACCATCACCCGTGTGTATATAACCGCCAAGGAGGCCAACGAAGCGAAATGGTCAGAGCGCACAGACGGTCAACAAGTGGGAAGAGAAACAGAAATAGCTCCAATCCCTGAGATCCCAGAAAGCAACTGAGGATAAAACCGAGTGCTCAAAGAGAGTTTAAATCTCTAAACCTGACTCTTTTGAACAACATCCGGACAAACATCCTCATTTAGATTCGAGACGAAAAATTCTTGAAGTGGCCAAAGCAGCACAAAAACCCAGACACAAGACATCAGTCCAAGTGCTGCTTTTACCATTGATCTCTGGATCACAACACTGCTGACTGCAAGACATTATAGAAAAAGATTGAGGCCCTCGTTCGGAAAAGATACCTCGACAAGTTCCTAAGAAACCTAGGGTAAGCCTTCAGGAGAGCTGAAGATGGCCCAGGCCAGCAAGAGTAGCCATGCAATCGGATTGCAGTTAGAGTTGTCAATATAGTGTCCATGAGTCCACCCAGAAACAACTCTCCGGCCCTCCGAGAGAAGGCTTCTAGTAGCAAAAGATAGAGGGTAAGAGTCAGGAATGATGTCATTAGTTTTAACAATGACGATATGACACATGTAATAACTTCCTATTCTAACCCTCTTGTTATATCTGCACTTGTCTCGGATGGTACAATCGACTACCAATTGAGACAAATTTTTATTGATAATGGAAGTTTAAGAAATTTCATGTATCTCGACGCATATTTTAAGCTCAGAGTAAAAAAGGATCAAACGAAGCTAAGAGACGCCTATACGGACTTGACAACGAACCCATTTCAGTCCAGAGAACCATCGAACTGGAGGTCACACTACGAACGCACCCAAAGATAGCATCCCGCTTGCTCACATTCCTGTTAGTTCTACAATGTCATTCTGGAACGACCCTACTTAGTCACATTTGGAGTGGTGACGTTGATTCCGTATCTCAAGATAAAGTTCATGACAGCATGCAGTGTGAAAGAGGTCCTAGGCGACCAAGTCACCGGCTATTTATGCTATTTATCTTAAGACAATTAGGCAATCCCGAATCTGCTGATTGAAGACTTCGATCTCCAGGATGAAATGACACTATAACAAGGACAGCCCGACAAATCCACTCATCAAATTTCCCTAGATCCCAACAAGCCCAAAAAATGCGTACAAGTTGGAAGCTCACTGCCAAATCACCTGCGTGAACGGTTGATGACTTTCCTCTAGCAAAACTCCAATCTATTTGCATGGACTCCCACTGACATGCTAGGGATACCAACCAGAGTAATGATCCATAAGTTGGACCTCGATCCCAATTGCAAGTTCGTCAGGCAGAAGTGGATAAACAATTCCATAGAAAAGTTAATTGCCATGAGAGAAGACAAGAAACTACTTGACGCGGGTTTTATAAGGGAAGTCTAGTAGCACTTCGTGTGCCTACCAAGCAAAAGGGAATGGTTAGCCAAGAACAACAATGAAAAGCATAAACACGGATTAAAAAACCTTGTGAAGCAGTACTTCAAAGAGAAATGGACCCTCCTATGAGACGAACCAGGAGAATCCTCGACCCCAAATCCAGATGGAGGCCTCAACCACGACAGAGGCAGCTCCTAGTGGTAAAGTGGCATCGCAAAACCTGGAGGGGAAGGAGATACCCCCGAAGCCCCCAGAAGTTCTAGTGTCAAAGCCTCTGGACAAGACACCTCCTCCGTAGCCTTGGCCTTTGGGTTATTTCCAATTATTTCTCCGACTACCAAATCATTATTAGCACTTTTCTCAACAAAAGTGGCGGCAGGTGTGGAGACTAATGCTTTAGGCGACAAAGGGACCAAGATCGGGACCCCATACTCGGTTACAGTGGGGGCATCAATCAGCTCACCCGATCTACTAGCTGAGTGGTCATTTATTCCAATAGCAGCAGAATCAACAAGGAGCTCACCGCCCTCAACCTATCCGATCACCTTCTCAAAAATCGAATCAACCGAAGAAGAATGAGTGAAACCTAACCTCCGCGACGGCTCAATGGCAATCAAAGAAGATGCCTCTTCACAAGCCTCATCGATAGCTTGATTGTACTAAGAATAGGTGGGCGAGGGAGAGACCGTCCTGCCAATTGCCCGCTTAGGAGAATCCCAAATAAACAGATCTCTTGGCTTTCTCTTGGGCCAATGGAACGCCATGGCAGTGACATCATCCCCATTAATCCTAACCTTCCATTGAACTTCGGCAAGTGCTTTTTGGGTGAGTTAGCGACCTGTATGGTGCAGAATGGCAACATTCTCCTCAATGAGCCTTGTCAGAGGCTGAGCGATTCGGCATTCCTTCTCGAGGATATCTCCGGAGTACACGCCATTGACTCTACCCCAGTTGTTGGAAAGGGTCCAGTCGGAGGGAACCATCACATAGAAGAAACAGTCCTTCCAACCCTTCATCGAATCTGGATAGCCCCAACTTATTTTGAAATTCTTGCGATAGGCAAGGGAAATCCAGTCCGCATCCTGATTAGACCGAAAGATTACCTTCACGGCCCAAGCATTTAGGAGAAGCTTCTTGGAACAAAAGATGATGCACAAAGAAATCAGACATCACATGGCATTAGGGTGAGGCGAGCCACAGGAATTTCCAAAGCCACCAAGATCTCATATAGCTCCTTCACAAATGAAAGACAGACTTGCTTTTAGATGAGCCTCGTAGATAGTGATAAATTCGAGCCGAGGGGCACAGGCCCTATCTTTATCCCTAGGCATCACTTACAGAATGGCGCCGGGAATGCTATACGTATCATACAGAGCATCCACTTCCTTGCCCGTGAGAACAGACTAGATCGCAGCAACGCCCTAGGATGCAGTTCAAAAAGCCACAGAAATAAGAAGGGAAGAAGAACAAACTTGGACAGAGCGATCTAAAGAATGAAGAAATGCAGAAGCAACAAATGGCAGTGTTTAAATAGCCAAAGCCTTGGCTCAGAAACAGCATCATTTGCGGGTACCGAAAAGGCGTGTCTCCATAATGGCCCTGACACGTGCCCACACCATACAGTGCTATGGCGCATTAGTCTCGCTATGCCAATAATGATAGCCTGACGCTACACCTCCCTGCACAGCCTACTAATCGCTGATGGCTCTAACTCCTATATTGACGAGTCTATAGTGCAACGTGGGTTACAACCCCCGAACACTTTGCTTTCCAAGACGGCAAACTAGTGGCATGAGACCTAAACAAACTTGAGACAAATTTGATTAATTTACATCCTGACCAAGTATTCGAGATAAACTGTAATCAGTCGAATTGTCAGAAGACCGAGTTGTCAGTAGTTTCAATTGTCAGATTGTCAAAAGTTATGCAACAAAAAATAACATTTAAACGCTTCAATTATTCAGAGTATGCAAGAATATTGGAACCATATAATGAAAACAAAAATGCTCAAGAAGTTCCATTAATTAATTCCTTTTATAAAGTACCCCAAACTGACAATAGCAAAAGTACAACTTGGAAGGAAATAAATAATACATGGAGCAGTGGCCCAACTGGAGTAGTCCAATTTACCTTCGGGATGGGCACATAAAGAAGAGAGGCACTTGCCCCCTGAGACAGCAACAATACTCTGAAAGCTGCCCACTTCAAGCAAGAAAGGACAAAATGGACCTCCTAACAAGATCAAGGATCAGTTCTATGAAGAGCCACGATAGTGTCCCCTCTTCGACTAGAGCCGGGAGTAGAACTGCAGAGTAGAGTCTCTTAAACGAATGGAAAGAAAGGAACTTCTCCTAACCAAAGAGCAAGACGGCCCTACCCTGACCTTCCGTTAAAAGAATCGCCCAACACTAGCTAGGAGAATAGGAAATCGTCCCCCAAAACCTAAGATTTTTCTCAGTACAATGAAGATTCAGTTTTCGGTCGAGCGTAAAAGAGGGAAACCAAAACGGATTCCTGTATAAAAAAGGATAAGCAAGGCAAATTTTAAGCACATCCTCAAACATCAGCTTCGAACATTGGAGAAGAACTCCCTCCGACTTTGGCCAATGGCTATGAAGGCCCCATACTAGCTCCAAACAGACTCGCTGCTTAGTAGATGAGGATTGTTTCGTGATGCAGGGCATAGAGAGCCCCTCTATTTATAATTGGAAATAAAGATCCGCAAGTATAAATCGCAACGATTACGCATCCCAGTACTTGGCAAAGAATTGAATGAAATCCTACCAGATAGAGCAAAAAATCTATAGAACATCTGAGGAAGAAGCACGCATGAAGATCTACTGCCAGCGTCCCATCATAAACATGTCGAGAATTGAAAATTCAAACCTCCCAACATGGGAGGTTAGTGATGGGTATGGCGATCCATGGGCATACCCAAAACTCAACCTCCTGAAGGAAGAGAAGCCCAAACAATGACAACCCACCAAAATACCCTCCGAGCACAAGATCCAGAAAGCGTTGCGGTTGATCAAAGTGATCCAACCCGACACCGTCCAGCAAAAAGTGGGCAATTAGAGCAAACTAGTGGACTGTCTAGATGGCTACAGCTCTAACTCAGCAGCCGACAACCTTTACAACTTAGCAGATAATGGCAAGCAGCTGTAACCAACGTATTGCCCTCACAATTGCTAGGACACAAATTGCAGGCAACAACTGCTTGAGCACGATCGACTAGTAGGCGCACTAACTGTAAGCAGCAGTTGCACAAACACTGCTCCACTAACTTGCAGAGCCATAGCGCCCACAAATGGCTAAACCGACACTCCATTCTATAAATACACCCTCTCCTCTACAGGAGAAGGGATATGATCCAATCCAAAAATTCTCACGGTTCAGAAGAGGAAAAAACCACTCAAGCTCTTGAGCGGACCTCTCAAAGCCACTCTTTGACGAGTGCATCTCTCTAACAAGGCACTATTCAATGAGTGCAGCTCTCTCTAAGCCACTCTCTCCATGAGTGTCTCACCTAAAAGCCGCTCACTTCTTTGAGCGTACTAAACAAAGCCTAATCCTCCACTATACACCCAATCCCCTTACATACTTGCATCCACACATATTTCTCCTCCTATCTTTCTCTACCCGTTGGAAAGATTATTACTTTGAGTATTAGAAGATATACCGAGGAGCAAGTCCCGTATTCCTATAACCTCTCGTTCATTTATCGTAGTACGCAGGATTTAGATTCAAAGTAACAAAGACTGGACGTGCTTTACTTAGACTCCCGAATAAGTTGCCCCCGAATTCTTTTGGCAATTCGAATCTAAAGACGCATCAAAACATTATATACATGAATTGAAGGTATGCATTTTATAAAAGTTATATGAAATGAGAATAAGAGTGCATGCAATGTTTAAACATTTCATTTTCAAAATTATAACATATATGAGCATTTGAGACAATACATACTAATAGAGATTAGAAAAGAACAATAACAAGAGAAAGAAGGCTTGGATACACTTGCCTTGTGCTTGAAATCGCCAAAACTTTCTTGAATCTCATTTAAATTTTCCTTCACTAGTCTTCTCTCTCTCTTCCTCTCTTCTCTTTATCTCTCCTCTCTCTGGATTCGTAAACATGATTGAAATTTGCCAAAAGGGCTTTTTATAGAAAACTGACGTATGTGTGCCTGTCAAGCATATGTCAGGTGCTAAGATAGAAACCAGCACATGAGTATTCGCCAAGAGCACTTCACGTGCGTGCATTCTGTCTTGAAATGCACGTGTCTTTCAGGCACATATCGGGTGTAAACATTTTGCCTAAAATATGCATGAGCACCCCAAAGGAGTCTTTCAAGCGTGCTCTTACTGTCCAAAACATTTATATGCTTGCGTCAAGTGCTGGTCAGACATCACTCGATCTAATGTGACCTGGTCATAAAATTGACTTTTCCCCAAACTCATTTAACCTCGATATTTTCATCAGCCTAACTCAATTTATTATCATTTAAAAAAATAAATTTGAAATCTATACCTTACAGAAATAATAGGACACATGTTCTTGTTATGGGGGCTCAACCACAAGGCAAAAGAGAAGCCCCCCATAAAATGAAACTGTAGCCATTATAAGGCATCTTATGACCCCTTACGAATTCTATGGGGATGCCCAAAGCTCTCTCTATCAACGAAGTTAAGATGTAGGGAATGCAATTGACCAGATCACCAACAGGAGATTTTATATGTGAAACGAAAGAAGTTGAAGAGAATTGAAAGAAAGTAAAGTCCATATCAATTGCTTAGTTGTAAAATATAAGATAGAAAAGAAAGAAAACGGAAAGAATGTCAAGTAAATAGCATTTACATTTCATACTTTTGGCTAATAAAAAATTACTCTCCAATTTGGAGAGTAATGGAGGGAAATGAAAATGAAGGAAATACATAAAAAGTAATTCACCTACCTCACTCTGAAATTGTAACATACATGAATCATTCACAAACGTACTCATTCCAACAACTATTGGTCCATGCTGTGAAAAGCACAACTAGTGGTACTCAAAGAGAGAGGGAGGAGAAAATAGTGTTTGAATTAAAGTCTAGTTTAGATTATACTATCAAGAATTTTTTATTTAATAAGGATATAAATGTAAGAAACTCATAATAATTTCACTTTCATTTGTTTTCTACTCATATATTCAAACAAGGGAATGTGAGTTCCCCCACTTTTTAAAAAAGACATCCAAACAATACATAGAAAATTCTATGTAACTTACGTTAAGGCTCTTTTGTAGGCAAACCCTATGACAAAAATATTGTATTTTGAGTTTTCTTTAGAGATCTTAAGTGTTAGTGCGGTCTGGTCTTTGATGATGTGCCCTTGAAAGCTTTTGAAAACTCTTACCGACAACCATTTTATATACATTACTTGTCCTACAATACTATCCTACAATTCTATGAAATTTCAATGTGTGGCTCATAAGTAGAAATTGATGGCTTTTAGTAGAATCTCAAGTCAGTGAAAGAAGATCTCAAAAGTTCAAAATATGCTCAAATCTAGGGTTTGGAGAGCTAATCTAGAGAATAGACTCTTCAATAGGGGTCATGTGTTAGAGGGATTTGACTACAGGAGTTAGTGCACCTTTACCAACTGTTTGTAAGTTTATTTTTCAGTGGATTTGGTTTTTATTGGCATGAGGAGCCAAGAGGATTTTCTCTCGAACTAGGTAGCTCTTGAATTTTTTTTCATTAACAAAATCATGTGCCATTTAAATCTCCCTAAGCATTGTGGCTGTGGCTGTGGTTGTGGTCATCCTACTCTAGACATGTCTTAAAAGAGATGGATCTAAATTATGATTTATTTAGTTAGTATCAGAGGCAGATTTTGGCCCTTGGCCCATACTATTTTTAGTGAGTTAAGAGTTTAGGTTTGTGTTGTCTGTATATTGAAATAGCGGTTTCATTTTTCTATATATGTTGTTTTATTTTGTTTTGTCATGAAAATGCCAAAGAGAAATATAGTTAAGACTTTTTGTTAGCAAACCCCATGACAAAGTGTTACATTTTGAGTCCTCTATGATCTCAAGTGTTAGTGTGATCTAGTGCTTGATATGTGCTTAAAAATTGCTTGACTAAAATTTTGGCTTGTTATTTGATGATAGCCTGAGCGCATTACTGTTGCTGTGTGAGATATCCACGAGACAAAAGCTCAATTTGTAGAGAACCAAAGTGGATATGTGAAATATCCACAAGATAAAAGCTCAAACTACAAAGATCCAAAGACAAACTGCAGGTGACTCGCAAGATATTAACTCAAGAGGATCAAATGCAGTGCTATCTCTAGAGACTAACCACGAGATAATTCTTACCCCACTACCCACATTTTCATCATATTTTGCTTGACTGTTTACTACATATAGAGGGGCTCAACTTTTCAAACTTAGGGGCACAAATAATGGTTCATTTTCACTAAAATTGAGAGCACCTTACAGGAGGCTCAAATCTTCAACACCATTGAAGCACTACCTTTTAGAGATGCAGCAACCATTTGAGATGTGCTCTTGAAAGCTTTTGAAAACTCTCATCCACAACTTTTTAAATACATAACTTGTGCTGCAATCCTACATAGTTCCAATCTATGGCTAGTACATAAAATTAAGGCATTGTTTCGACTAAAATTTTAAGTCAGCAAAAGAAAATCCTAGAAGTCTAAAAGGTGTTTGGATCTGTGGTTTTGAGGGTTAACCCAGACAGAAGACTTTTCAAGAGAGGTTAGCTGCCAAGGGAGTTGGCTAGGGGAATCTAGTATGTCTTTACCTAGTATATTGTCAATTAATTTTTCAGTAAATTTGTCTCTTATTGGCTTGAGAAATCTGAAGGATTTTCTCTCGAACTAGTGGGTTCTTGAGTTCCCAATAGTCAACAAGATCATGTGTTATTTAGATTCTTGCAAGGATTTTATTATCTTGTTGTCTTTGTGATCATCCTACTTTAGATGCCTGATTAAAAGAGGAGGGTTTAAATCACAATTTTTTTCAACTTACTCTCATTTCCCTTCATTTTACTTACATCCTTTCACTCCAATTCATTCTAATTACCTTGCAATTAATTTTTCCCAATAGAGGGTAACAAAGATTTGGTTCACACACTTGTTAAAACACTTTACTCCCCCAGCCACTAAATGTGACAAAACATTGATTGGTGAATCAATCCTTCAGATTTTATGTGGTCGTTAAGCAGACTTCATAACGTGCTTAACTGGAGCATTTGCATTGATATATGCTTCTAAATGCACAATAATAAACTGTTCCGCCTGAAAGTTTTTGAGCACCAAAAAACTGTCTAAATTGCTCAACTAGTGACTCGACTCTAAAGTCTGGGTGTGCAAATACTCAAATTGTCTGACCAAAATACGCAATTACCACCCAACCAATGTTCTTAGAGATATGAAAATAGGCCCACTTCACAAGACCTGATTGGAAAGGAATTAACGCAACTAATTTCAACATAATTATATATAGATAGCAACTGTAAAAGAAGACGAATTTCAGGGAAAATAAGCAAGTGATCGGCAAAATAAGTTGAACCTAATTCAGAAGAGACCTGAAGTAATTCTTACATTGCTTCCTTTCCAAACTTCGTAAACGCGCTTCGCCATGAGAAATTCAAATCTCTGGAACAACTACGATGGGACGGAGTCAAACACTTCGAAGTTGAAATTTCCCATTTAATCCCACCCCACCCTCCCCAACCTCCCCCAGCTTCCCTATCCCTTCTATGTTTGTAGAACGACGCAGTGCAGATCGTTGATTCTAAAGTAGGAATGTCACTAAGCTGGAGTACAGAGAGGGGGTGGAGGAGGGTTATCGAGGATCTGAGACGAGGGTTCTTATTTTGGAAGGATTGGGGGGCGTAAGGCGGAATGTTTCTGGGGAAAACGAAAACCTTCCGCGCGCCGCACTCTGTTGAATTTTAAGACAGATATCCTCTTCTGAGTCGCACGTAATGTGACGTTAAAACTAAGCCATTCTTTAATCAGCCAGTCCTAATTCTAATAATAACTAATTCATTGACTGTGTAACGCTGCGCTGACCGATTTGTCATTGGGAATACTACAACCTGCCTTTTTTGTTTGCATGAATCACTGACAAAAAAGAATATTAGAAAATTCTGTATTTTTTAATAATTTAACTTTGAAAAACTAACCCACGTCATAAGATTATTTATCAGGAAAATAGAGTAAATTGGAATAATTGAAAATTTCAATTGTTTTCCTATATATGTTAAAAATAAAGGAAAGTAAAATTA
>JAODPA010070479.1:0-31486 GCA_025585075.1 Nepenthes mirabilis | reverse complement strand
AAATCCGGAGTGTTTTCTTTCAGCAAATCCGCACGCGTTTTTACTCCGGAAATCCGGAGTGATTTCTTTCAAGCAATTCCGCACGCGTTTTTACTCCGGAAATTCGGAGTTCATTTACCAAGGAAAATCCGGACTTCATTTTCCCAACGAAATCCAGACTTCTTTTATTATGGGAATTCGGACTGCATTAAGGAAATCCGGACAGTAATTTCCTCAACGCCAATTCCGGACTTCTTCACCTTTGTATTTTCGGTCAATGGGCGTTGACCGGACCTGATGGTTAAAATTTCCTTATTCAAATTTTGGGTCGTTACAACTAATCCTAGGCCTCGAATGATTACCGACCAATTTAGGCACCAAATTAGTACCAATCAAATTTCAACATTAAGGTGTCTCCATACATCATCTTCCTTTCGACCCTACGGTCGGCCACTAATACGAGTAGTCCCTGTCTAGGAGCCATTGCTAACACTTCTTTAAGACAGGAACAATCCGGATTAGGCCACTCCTAGACACTAACTAGGATGCATAAGCTAGACAATCGAACTAAATCATCATTCCTAACTTAGTGGTAGCCTAATTTATTGGGATTGGGGTAACCAAAACTACCCAGACTAACTTAATTATCTTACGCCTTCATCCACTTATTTGATTAATCTTAATCTAGCCTAATCTTCCGCATACGATTCAAATTAATCCTATGGCATCTCTTTTTCTCTGTAATCAACTATGACAGACCGGCCATATTTTCTCTTAAATATGACCTCCATCAAAATCATACTTAAATGAAATTCGGGTATAAAATTTTTCTTTTCTTTTTACACACAGGATCATAATTGGCCGGACGTCCTTAACTTGTTCGGCATCCTCTTGACCGGCAAAGAATTAGGGTCAGACAACCAAGACACATGAGATGCCACTAGGAACCCATGTACTCAAACCATAACATCATGTAGAAGCATACTATTATTAAATTTCATAGCAGAATTGTCATACAGAATTTCCCAAAACTACCGGATGAAAATTACATCGAGATCAGTCCTTGCGCTTCATAAGGCCGGATCATTCATTTTCTTTATTTTAGTCCGTCCAGTCCTTATTCTCTCTCATTCGTCACGAACTCATCATAATCTAAAAAATATAAGGGAGTGAGCAAAAGCCCAGCAAAGTACCCATATGCTTAAATCATGCATAGTCACAGACAGCGCAGAAACAGGCAAAACAAAATAAAGGCATTTATGCATGCAAATCATAAAACATGGCCAGAGTCAATTTCATTAAAATATGTGCTGAAGTTTATACATCACTGTTAAATTCTGAAGTTCATAAATTCACAGTTCAATGCCAATTTTTGATGTTCATAACTAAATGTCATTTTCATTAGCCTTCTATTCTTTACACTTCATTATTCAAAGGGACATATACTAGTAGACCTTACCAGCCTAGGGGGAGTAATCAAAGATAGATTGTGTTCACTCCACACAATCAAAGGCCCAAGTTCAAAAGTCATATCCATTTCCTCCTTGTACAATACCCCGAGGATGGTAGTCATATTATATCATTTCCTCCCTATAAAACGCCCCGAGGATGGTAGTCATATCATATCATTTCCTCATGGTATAATGCCCCGAGGACGGCAGCCATATCATATCATTTTCTCCCTAGACAACACCCCAAGGACGGCGGTCATATCATATCATTTTCTCCCTGTACAATGCCCCAAGGATGGCGGTCAATATATCACTCTATGGAGGGAGTTATCCCCGATTACCACCGTAACATTATAAGGCATACCGGAGAACCTTATCTAATTGTGTAATAGTACTAGGTCCGATCTTAATGCATTTATTAATAGTTCGTAATCAAAATTCATCATATCTCAAAACTGATTCAAAGTTCACATTCCATATTTCGTACAAATTTAAAAGGCCGATTCAAAGTTCACATATTCCATATTCCGGACAAATTCAAAAGGCCGATTCAAAGTTCACATATTCATATTCCGAACAAATTCGAAAGGCCCTTCATATTTTGAATTTCCAGTTCCATGCAAGGTTTTCATGAGAAGCAATCCGGTCGTAGATTGAACATTAAGCATGGCCCAAAATGTGAAATCAGATTCGGACATAAATCTAGTGTCAGGAGTTACATTTTCATAATCATGAAGCTTAGATCAAAATCATGACATTCATACATCTTTCGTAACAAAACTCAAGGGATGGGGTTTCAAAGCGTAACTAACAAAATATAGATATTCGAAAGCTGTGAGCATAGAAAACAAGTTCCGAAGTATTCTTGCAAATCAACAAATGACCAGACTTCTTTTAAATATGCAAATATCCAAACTTCATGAAATTAAGTCAATAACCGGACTCCTTTAGACATGCAATTGCCGGACATCTTTAAATATACAACTAGCAGGACTTCATAAGACATGCAAATAATTAAAGTTCTTTCATGATCCAAATAACTAGACTTTGTCAAATATGTAAATGACCGGACTTATGCGAATAATCGATTTTCATGTAAATATACAAGTAATCAGACTTCATGCAAACAAGCAAATGGCTGGACTTCCTACAAAAGAAATTAATCAAAGTTCTTAAATGATGTATTTATAAACATTAACATAATTCAGAGAAAGCAATTTATCATGGCATGCTTCACGTAGAAACTTAACTAAGAGAGCATGATAACAATAATGCTTCAAATTCAAAACATGAATTAGCAAAACTGTAGAGTATACTTGCATTAAAACGTTCTTAAAATCTGAACTTATAAAAAACACGAAGAGTACACTTACCTTAAAACACTAATACTTATCAGATTCAAAATATACATTTTAATGAAAACGTTGGGTACACTTGCCTGGAATTGCACATCAATTCCTTATTCTTGTCTGGCTTGGAAATTATTCCCTTTTTGCCACTTACTTTTTCTTTCTTTCACAGATTTTTTAACTCCTTTTTCAGACTAGGAGTTCAGTATTTATAGAGGATGGGTTAGGTGGGAGTTGGTGGGGTAAGTCGCCTACTTGTACTTTCTTTTTCTAGAAGGTCAGCGAGGTAGGTGGTAGTAGTTACTGACTATGAGTAGGTGAAAATAGTCAATGAGGTAGGTAAATTTGCTCTAGTCATTAGTAAATTTTAGGTAAAGTATTTTACTCCGGCAAATTCACTTCCAGTTCTCAATGCTATACACTCTATCTTTATTTCATCAACTTCGGTCTCCATCAACTCACTTCCAACTTCATCTATATTAACTTCTAGGCTAGCCACCATTAATTCCTCAAACCACTTCGGCCCTCTTTATTCTTTTACTCCGGTTTCATCATCCTACATCAACTCCATCTAATCCGACCACTCCAATTCCTCATGCTCTGGCCACCGTTCCATCATCAACCCGTCACCAACTTTGGCCTTCTTCATTGATCTTCTCCTTCTCCTTAAACCACTTCGGCCTTCCAATATATCCCATCAAATTTGGCCCTCCAACGTACCATTCACTCCGGCCTTCCTTCTCATCATCTACTCCGGCCTCCACCTTCACCTCCACTCCATGCTCCGGCTTCATCATACATACAAGGCACTCTGGCCTCTTACACACACACAAAGCATTCCGGCCTCACCAATCACACAAGGCACTCTGGCCTCACCAACACACAAGCCACTCCGGCCTTCAAGGCCACTTTAGTCTTTACAAATTTACAAGACCACTTCAGCCTTTATAAGTCCCCAAGGCCACTTCATCCTTTACAAGATCACTCCCTAATTATTATGTTGTTTTTGGGATCAGGATCTCACAAAAAACAAGTTTCCGAAGTACTCTTGTCTGATTTTCAAACTCTTCACTCCAACCGAGTCCAGGACCCTTTCTTCCTCTTTGTCTCTTACTTCTCTCTTTCTTCACAGATTTTTCTAACTCTTTTCTTCACTATCGAGCTCAACATTTATAGAGGATAGGTTAGGTGGGAGTAGGTGGGTGTAAGACATCTACTTGGTACTTTTCTTCTAGAAGGTCAGCAAAATAGGTGGGAGTAGTTCACTTACCCTGAGTAGGTGAAAAGGGTCAACAAAGTAGGTAAATCTACTCTGACTATAAACAAAATCGGTCTTCATCAAATCGAATTTACTCCGGTCATCATCTCAATCCCGGCCTTCACCATGCTTTGGCCCTCCATCACCTTGCACTCCGGCCCTCCATCTTCATCAACTCCGGCCTCATCAACTCTGTCCATCATCATTTCCGGCCTCACCACTTCACCATGCTCTGGCCAGTTATCTCATCATCACTCCGGCCTCTTCACTTTTCCATTCATCTTCATCTAATCTAGCCACCATCTCATAATGCACTCCGACCATCATAATTCACCATTCACTCTGGCCATCTTTCATCAACTCCGGCCTCATCAATTCCATACATTCCGGCTTCATCAACATCAACTCCAGCCTCATCAATTCCATACACTCCGGCTTCATCAACATCAACTCCGGCCTCATCATTACCATGCACTCTGGCTTCATCAACATCAACTCCGGCCTCCACCAACTCA
Source organism: Nepenthes mirabilis (assembly GCA_025585075.1). Classification (NCBI taxonomy): domain Eukaryota; kingdom Viridiplantae; phylum Streptophyta; class Magnoliopsida; order Caryophyllales; family Nepenthaceae; genus Nepenthes; species Nepenthes mirabilis. The sequence goes on along the minus strand of JAODPA010070479.1, from coordinate 26,934 downwards.
TTAACTCGGACCCTCCATTATCATGTTTTTGGGATCGGGATCTCACATCTCTCCCCTATTTAAGAAAATTTCATCCTTAAAATGTAAATGAAGTTACAGACCTTAAGTAAACAAGTACAGATACTTGCTCCAGATTTTTTTACGTTCCCAAGTTGCCTCTTCAGGTGAGTGATTTCTCCATAGCACCTTCACCAAGGGGATTGTTTTCATACGTAATCTTTGATCCTTCCAATCCAAAACGTGCATCATCTCCTCAACGTAGGATAAATCGTTGTCAATCATTAAGAGCTCAAACTCGGTCACGTGTGTGGGATCATGGACATATTTCCTGAGCATTGATCCATTGAATACATCGTGCACTTTCGCTAAATTAGGTGGCAGCGCCAACCTATAAGCCACTTTTTCGACCCTTTCTAAAATCTCAAAGGGGCCGATGAATCGTGGTTTCAGTTTTTCTTTTGCCCCAAATCTAGATGTCCCTTTAGAAGGTGACACTTTCAAAAACACATAGTCGCCTACATCAACCTTCAATTCTGACCTCCTTCGGTCTGCATAGCTTTTCTATCTACTTTGGGCAATTTTTAAGTTCTCTTGTATCAGCTTTATCTTCTCCACCGTTTCTTTAACGATTACAGGGTCCAAAATTCTTTTGTCTCTGGTCTCCTATCAGTGGATTGGCGACCTTCATTTTCTTTCATACAATATCTCAAAAATTGTCATGCCTATACTTGCCTGATAACTATTATTATAGGCGAACTCCAAGAAGGCCAAATAATTATCCCAAGTTTCTTTTATGTCTAGCACTGAAGCTCTTAACATATCCTCTAGGATCTAAATTGTATGTTTCGATTGGCCATCGGTTTGGAGGTGATAGATAGTACTGAACTTCAGCTCCGCCCCCAATTCTTTATGCAAACTTTTTCAAAATCTTAAAACAAAACGGGGATTACTATCAGATACAATGAAAACAGGTACACCATGAAATCTGACAATTTCATTCACATATAGCTGGGCCAGCTTATCATGAGAGTAAGTCATCCTGATTGCCATGAAATGGCCTGATTTTATTAGCCGATCAACAATAATCCAAACGGCGTCATGGTTTCTAGGAGTCCTTGGTAGACCGAACACAAAATCCATAGTAATATCCTCCCATTTTCAACTTGAAACCGGCATCAGTTGCAATAACTCAGATGGCTTTCTTCTTTCAGCTTTTACTTGTTGGCACACAAGGCATCTTTCCACATAAGTTGTGATGTCCCTTTTCATGTTCCTCCACCAAAATATTTTCTTCAAATCCTGATATATCTTATTCGCTCCCAGATGTATTGTGTATTGAGATCGGTGAGCTTCTTTTAAAATTTTCTCCTTCAACTCTTTATCGTCCGGTACACAAGCAATCTCCAAAAATCACAACACTCCATTTGTTCGAATATTAAAATCAATTCTAGAGTATTTATTCAAGTCACTCATAATATCCATAAGAGAGGAGTCAATTCGGCCAGTCTGACTCAAATCAAAACCGGCCAATAAGTCAATCCGGTCAACTGTCGCAATTGATCAACGATTCAAGTCTACCATCAGCCTACTCAGGTATCTAATTATTTCTGGTCACTGTCTCACATTCTTATTTCTTGAGTCCTTAGGATGTACTGTTCTTTTTTTTTTTTTTTATTTTGTTACTTCTTCTAGATTACTTTAGTTTCGGTCAGCTATTTTGATCTTGTAAATTTTTATCAAAATTCCTCTCTCTAAATCCTCTTCGAAAATTCTCTCTGGAATTTCTCTCTAAATTCACCTTTGGAATTCCTCTCTAAGTTTCTCTCTAGAATTCCTTTCTAAATTCATCTTCAAAAATCCTCTCCGGAAATTCATCTTCAAAAAATGGCCTTCGGAAACTGTCTCTAGAGGCTGTCTCGAAAAAATCGTGTTTGGGTATCCATTTCCAGAAAATCACCTCTGGATAGCTGTCTCCAGAAATTGTCTTCCGATAACAGTCTTTGAAAATCATCTCCAGATTATCGTTTCTGGAAATCGTCTCCAAAAATCATCTCTAGAAATCGTCTCTGGAAAAAAAATCACCTATGAAAACGATCTCTGAAAAAATCATTTCTAGAAACCATTTCTGGAATATCCTGCCATTTGAGCCGGTCAACAATATGCTAAATCCTGTCAACCTTTCTTAACCGGTTGGCCAAAAAATTGATCCTTACAATTCTCCCCAACTTATAAAATTTCATTTTTAAAATTTGTCAAAATAAATATATACATATCATTACCTTAAGGAAACAATTGAGGGTACTTGCTCTAGATTTTAGACTCATGTTCCCGCATAGCTCCTTCAGTAGAGTGATTCTTCCATAGAACCTTCATTAAAAGAATGGTCTTTGTTGGCATGATATTATCCCGTCGACCAAAAATTTGCTCTGGCCCCTCAACGTACAATAGGTTTCCATCAATAGTCAGATGCTCAAAATTAATTACATGGGCTGGATCATGGATATATTTTTGGAGTATTGATATATGAAACACTTCATGAACATTGGCCATTTTCGGAGGCAAGGCTAACCGGTAAGCCACTTCTCCAATCCTCTCTAATATTTCAAAAGGTCCAATGAACCTTGGCTTTAACTTTCCTTTTATGTTGAATCGGAATGTTCATTTGGATGGTGATACTTTTAAAAATATAAATTCATTGACTTCGAACGTCAGCATTGATCTCCTTTTGTCCGCGTAGCTCTTTTTCCTGCTCTTGGCCACCTTTAAATTCTCATGAATCATTTTGACTTTTCCTGTCATTTTGTTAATAATTTTCGGTCCAAGCAGTCGCTTGTCTCCTATTTCTTTCCAATGAACAGGCGATCAGCATTTTCTCCCATAAAGAGCCTCAAATAAAGCCATACCAATACTTTCCTGGTAACTGTTATTATAGGCAAACTCTGTTAGGGCTAAATAATTATCCCAACTTTCCTTCATATCTAATATTGAGGCCCTTAACATATTTTCCAAAATTTAAATGATTCGTTCTGATTGGCCATCAGTTTGGGGATGATATGTCATACTAAACCTCAATTTTATCCTCAACTCTTTATGCAAACTTTTCTAAAATCTAGAGATAAACCTTAGATATTGGTCTAACACAATCGTTGTAGGTATACCATAAAGTCTGACAATCTCGTTCATATACAGCAGTGCTAATTTCTCACGGGAATATTTAGTCCTGATTGTCAGGAAATGGGTTGATTTAATCAGCTGATCGATGATGACCCAAATAGCATCGTGGTTCTTGGGTGTTCTTGGTAATAACAATACAAAGTCCATTACAACATCTTCCCATTTCCAATTTGGGATAGGCATTGGCTGTAACAACCCAGATGGCTTTCTCCTTTCAGCTTTTAACTTTGGCAAACAAGACATCTTTCCACATAAGCTACAATGTCTCTTTTCATATTTCTCCACCAAAATCTCTTTTTCAAATCATGATACATTTTATTAGCCCCCAGATGAATTGTTTATCGGGACCGATGAGCTTCCTTTAAGACTTTCTCCTTCAATTCCTAATCGTTTGGTACGCACAAACAGTCCCTAAACCTTAGAACTCCATCAGTACGAATATTAAAATTAATTCTGGAGTCTTTACTCAAATCCCAAATAATATCCATAAAAAATGATCATTCACCTGTTTCTCCTTAATTTCTTTTAGTATCTCTGGCTGAATTTGAAGATACGCTAGGATCATTTGATTACCTTGAACATATATTTGAATATCCCATTGCTTCAGATAATCCAATACTTCCATCTGCTTTAACTATAGATTCGCCACAAGGCTTGACCTGTGGCTTAAAGTATCAGCTACTATATTAGCTTTTTCGGGCTCGTATTGAATCTCACAGTCATAACCCTTTAGAAAATCATGCCACCTTTGTTACATCATATTTAATTTTTTTTGTGAAAACAAATATTTTAAACTTTTATGGTCAAAATAAATAAGAAAATTTTCACCATAGAGATAATGTATCCAAATTTTCAATGTAAACACCACTGCAGCTAGTTCTAAATCATGCGTTGGATAATTTCTTTCGTGATCCTTCAATTGTCAGGATTCGTAGGCAATCACCTTTCCATGTTGCATTAAAACACAACCCAGTCTAGACTTTGAGGCATCGCAGTAAACTATCAATCCTCCTGATTCATCCAAAATAGTTAGAACTAGTGCAGAATTTAGCCGGTCCTTTAGCACTTCAAAACTCTGCTCACACTCCTTAGTCCATTCAAACTTAGTCTCTTTTCTGGTTAGCTAGGTGAGAGACATGGCAATTCTGGAAAAGTTCTCCACAAACCTTCGATAATATCCAGCCATGCCCAGGAAACTCTATACCTCAGTCACAAAAGTTGGTCGATTCCAATTCACTACGCTTCCACCTTCTTTGGGTCGACTGAAATTCCCTTCTTAGAAATGATGTGGCCAAAAAATCCTACTTCTTCCAACCAAAATTCACACTTATTCAGTTTTGTGAATAACTGATGTTCTCGAAGGGTTAGGAGCACGATCCTCAAATGTTCCTTGTGCTCTTCATAATATTTAGAATAAATAAGAATATCATCAATAAAGACTATCACAAACTTGTCTAGATAAGGTCGAAAGACTCGATTCATTAAGTCCATAAATGCAGTTGGAGCATTTGTTAACCCAAATGGCATTACTACAAACTCACAATGCCCATATCTCATCCGGAACGCTATCTTTGCCATATCATCCTTTTTGATTCGGAGTTGATAACCGGATTTGAGGTCAATCTTTGAAAATACACAAGCTCCTTCTAACTGCTCAAAAAGGTCGTCAATTCTTGGCAAAGGATACTTGTTTTTAATTATAATCTTGTTCAGTTCTCGGTAGTCTACACATAATCTCATAGTTCCATCTTTCTTCTTAACAAACAAAACTGGTGCACCCCATGGGGACATGCTCGGCCTAACAAAACCTTAATCTAACAATTCTTGCAATTGCTGCTTTAGCTCTTTTAGTTCGGTCGGCGCCATTCTGTATGGAGTCTTAGATATCGGCGCTGATCCTGAGACAAGCTCAATTTCAAACTAAATCTCCCTATTGGGTGGTAACCTAGACAATTCTTTAGGAAATATGTCTTCAAATGCACATACTACAGGAATCCCTTTGGCTAACACTCCTCAATCCTTAGTCATACTAGCATAGGCTAGATAAGCCTAGCATTTGTTTCTCATCAAGTGCTGGGCCTGAATGGCCGAAATGAAGTAGGATGCTTCCTTCCGCTGGACTCCTTGAATATAAAAAATTTCATTACCTGGAATAGCAAAATCTACCCTTTTTCAGAAACAGTCAATGTTAGCATAGTATTTTGCCAACCAATCCATTTCTAGGATTACATCAAAATCTCTCACCTCTAGCAAAACTAAGTTTGCTGGCATTTGAAACCTATTAATCTCAATAGCGCACTCAGGGTACATAACATTTAAGACCACAGATGACCCCGTGGGTATTGAAACAACCAGAGAATAGTCAAGAATTGTGGGAGATGTTGCAAGACATTGTGCAAATCCTGGTTAAACAAATGAGTGGGTGGATCCGGAGTCATAAAGTACATGGCAAAAGTTGCCATAGATAGAAAGTGTACCTTCCACTATCTCTGTTGATACCTCAACCTCCTTTGCAGAAACGACAAACATTTTGGCCTGAACAGTTGATTTGGACTTTGGGGTTCACTTTGAATGTGGATAATTTCTAATCTTGTGTCCAGCCTGTTCACAGTTATAGCATACTCCCAACTTCATAAAACATGGTCTATCCTCATGCAGTTTCCCACAATGCGGACACGGGTTAGCTGATGCCATGGAGGTTTGAGCTGATTGGCCTAACTCCTTCCATGACTCTAGCTGCTTTACCTTCTTTGAGGGTCTTCTAGGTCCATCACTAAAGCTGGCTCTTGAGCTTGTCCGACTAAAAGTCCTTTTCCTAAAAAACTCCTCCTTTTTGACCTCCTTCTCATAAATAATGGCCATATCTAATACTTTTCTATAAGTAACCAACTTCAGCGTTGACAGATGTTTCCTAATATTATTTCTTAATCCATGAGAAAACCTTCTAACCTTTCTTTCTTCATCTTCCACCATGGACGGAGTATAACGAGATAACTTCGTAAATTTTGTATCGTACTCGGCCACGGTATGAGTGCCTTGTCTTAATCATAAGAACTCATCTTCCTTCTACCCACGAAGATTGGCAGGAAAATATTTCTCCAAAAAAAGCTACCTTGAACATACTCTAAGTGATTTCATTTTTTCGCATCCTAAATACTCTTTTTTGCATTTCCCACTAATGATAGGCCTCTCCCCCTAGCATATGGGTGGCAAACAAAACCCTATATTCAGCTGGACATTTAATGACTACAAACACCTTCTTTAGTCGTTGGATCCATGTGTCCGCTTTCATTAGATCAGGTTCCCCTGAGAAATCTGGAACTCGCTCGTTGGTGAAGCCATCATACATTGATATTTCCTGGTTATTGGGGACTGGGGCTAGTACTGGAGCAAAGTTTTGTGGTGCTAGGGCTTCTATGATGCTGGTCATCCTATCTAGTAGATTCAAATACTTTGCCTCCTGGTTTGGAAGGTTATCAGTACGGATAGTCCGTCTTCCTCTATTTAACATTCTTCTAGCTAACACTTAAACCTCTTGAAAAGAAAATGATTCGATCAGATTATAGGCTCTAGCGGTGGCTAACACACAACACTCTTAGACACAATGTCCCGATCCTACTTAGTGCTAGCCTGCTTTGCCAAATCAGAATGGTTAAATCTAACCAATCTAACTTATACCTTTATCTGTCTATTTGTTCAAACTTAACCTATCCTGTGCTTCTGCATAAATTTAGATCAAACCTAAGGTATTTCAATCTCTCTGATACCATTTTTGATGGAATGGGTCATAAATCTCAATGACCATCATCAATGATCAAACGTACATACATACATATTACTCGGGACCATACACTTTCTACAAAGGCATAAACATATATAAGAAAACTTAAAGTTCCATACTCTTATTTTCTTTTTATGCCCTTTTTTTTTTCTTTTGTTAACGCACAGGATCAATGGCCAAACTTCTTAAGTTGGCCCCAAGTTGGCCGGCCAAGGTTCTTGGTCAACCTTATCTTAACTGGCCAAAAAACTAGGTTAGTCGGCTATAATGTGAAATAAAAGACAAGTGAGATGCCACTAAAGACCAAATTTCACAAACCATAAAATTTTATGGAAGCATCTAAATACTCGTTTTATTTACATAGCAAGCCCATAATAAAAAAAATTCTAAAACATCCCAAAATACATCAAGTCCGCTCATAATTTTGCAATATCAATTCAGCACGATCGTCCAACCTAGCTAGTCTACCCAGTTCTATTCCTTTTTGTTCGTCATAAATTCTTGCTCATCTGAAGGTCAGAAAATAATAAGGTGTGAGCAATTGCTTAGCAATGTACCATTAAGAAAAAAACATGCATAGTTTTAGTTTTAAGACGAAGTCAACAAACCGAGGTGAAAGTATCATGCATACAAAAACATAAACTGTCTGAAGGTAAATTCATGAAGACAAACTGCCAAATCAAAACTTAAGTCAAAATTAAACTTTTTTGCTTTCAAAACTGGCTACATTTTAGGCCTACAACTACTCGGCTATCATGATTAAAAAATTGCTACATTTTAGGCCTGTAGTTCCTCGGCCACTATGATCAGAAACGGTTATATTTTAGGCTTACAGCTACCCGGTCATCATGATTCAAAAACGACTATATTTTAGGCCCGCAACTACTCGGCCATCATGATCAGAAATGGCTATATTTTTTGCTTGCAGCTACTTGGCCATCAAAACTCATTTCTTTTCAAATTTTGAGCTTCTAAAGTCTGAAGATCTTAATGAGCAAAAGTTCGAAGATCTTTAAAGGCATGCTTACATTCATATTTAGTAACAACATGCAACATGCAAACTCTTTAATTATCTGGCTATTTCTGGCTAAAATTAAAGATGCAGATAACCTCTCCATGCACATAACTTGAACTTGCCAATCTTTTTACCATTAGCCGGTCTTAATAAACAAAAGAGATTCTAATATCATTTGAGCACAAATCATAGAACAAAATCATATATGCAAAAGATCATTCATGCGCTGAACATAATACTCATTCATAAATATGAGAAAGCAATCATCATGATATATTTCATGAAGAACTTAACCAAGAAGAGCATAAAAACAATAATTCTTAACATGAATTTAAAACACTGGTACACTTGCCTGGAATCTGATCTATGAACTCCATTACTTGGATCTAGCCTGAAGTTCTTCTTTTCCTCATACTTTACTTACAAATTGCCCAACTTCTATCATAATTCTCAAGTTTAGTATTTATAGACATTAAGGTTGGTGGTAGTAGATGGGGGCAAGTTAACTACTTCATACTTCTTTTCTTAATTACTCCATTGTCCATTTTAGAAGGTCAGCAGAATAGATGGGAGTAGGTCACTAATTTGACCAGTTAGACTCTAATCAAAACTGGCCAATAAGTCAATCGATCAACTATCGTAATCGGTTAACGATTCATGCCTACCATCAGTCTACTCAGTTTATCTAATTATTTTCAGTCACTGTCTCTCATTCTTATTTCCTGAGTCCTCAAGAGTTATTGTTCATTTTTTTGTTATTTCTCCTAGATTACTCTAGCTCCAGTAAACTATTTTGATCTTGTAAATTCTTTTATTCCGGACAACATTTATCCTAGCTTCCTCTCAAAAAATCCACTCTAAATTTCTCTTAAAAAATCCTCTCTAAATTCCTCTCCGAAAATCCTCTCTAAATTCCTCTCCAGAATTCCTCTCCAAAATTCCTTTCTAAATTCGTCTCCGAAAATTCATCTCCAAAAAATGGCCTTCAGAAACGATCTCTAGAGACTGTCTCCAGAAAATTGTGTCTAGGTATCCATTTTCAAAAAATTGCCTCTGGATAGCTATCTCCGGAGAACTATCTCTGGAAAAAAATCACCTTCAAAAATTGTCTCTGAAAAAATCATCTCCGGAAACCATCTCTGGATTATCCTTCCATTTGAGCCGGTCAACAATATGCTAAATCTAGTCAACTTTTCTTAACTGATTGGCCAGAAATTTGATCTTTATAATGTTCATGCATCATTATTATACTCATATATCCCTCTTTTACTTTATTTTATATATATTGTTTACTACCTTTGATTATATTGCATTTGCTAAGTATTTGGCTCACAATTACTGTCTTTTCTTGCCTCCAAATTAGCACAAGCTTACACCTAATAGGGCCAGGTAGGGGATTATAAGTCGGCTAGGGAAGGAAAACTTGAAGGATCATCTTGTAGATTTAGTGTTATGGATTTATACCTTATGGAGTCTCTTGAATTATTGTTGACGGTCTTATATATTGATGTACGTATATAATGATAATGCTATATATGTAGTCTAGCTTCTACTTTATTTGATGGATATAGATGCTTCCATAGGTTTTTATGGTTTATTTAGATAACTAGTGGCATCTTGTCTGAGCCAATGTCATAATTTGAGTTATGATGTTGGTGCCATGTGTTTTGTTGTGGCTTATAGATCTCGTGTGTAATGATATGGATTATATATGTTGTCACAAGATATTTTACAGGTTTTAAATTTATTTGGCAGCTATTTTTTGATCAAAACTCTACTGAATTTTGGATTAAAAATATGGTATATTACAGTTGGTATCAGAAAAAGAGATGTCTTAGATTTGATTTAAATCGTATGCGAAAGTTTAGGTTAGAGTAAGATAGATTGAATAAGTAGATGTGGGCGTACGACAATTAAGTTAGACCAGATAGTTCTAGTAATCCTAATTTGCTAACTTAGGCTAGCACTAAGTTAGGATTGGTGGTTAAGTTCGATTGTCTAGCTTATACTATCCTAGTTAGTGTCTTAAGAGTAGGATAACCCGAATTGTCCTTATTTTAGAAAAATTATTAGCATTGACTCCTAGATGAGGGTTTCCTCATAGTGGTGGTCGACCGCGAGGTCGAGAAGAGAAGTTGTACGGAGGCGCCTTAAGGGTTGAATTCAATCAATGCCGATCTAGTGTTTGAGTGCATCAACATCAATTCAGGGCCTAGATTAATCGATTTTGGTTTGAAGTTCAAGTTTGATCAATTATGGGTTGAGGTTCTTAAGCTAGTAATTTGCTAAGAAGGGATGTTTGATTAGCATGGCAAGTGAGGTGCATAAGATGGGATTGATGGGTTGAGGTCTGTGAGGTTTCAGGTTAAGAACATAATAATTAGAAGGTAATTAAGTTAACATAAGGGAATTGTGGTCAAAAGGTATGGGAAGAATCGGATTGAAAAGTTTAAAGAGCTGGAATTGGTAAATCGGGAACGGAAATTGTAAGCCGTGAAATATTAATTCGTAAATAAGATTTTAGATTTTAAATTATGATAATCATGACTTATTAAGGTTATATAATCAAAAGTAAGGTCCAAGGATGTGAATGATTGAGTTAGAATGGTCAAAACGGGGTCCCGAACAGCAAAAACGTGAAGTGGGCTTATTGCAGGCTTGCTGCGGGCCTGACCCACGCCCTCTGTGGGCTCAAGCCCACGGAGAGTATAGAATCAAGATTTGTATGTGATCGCTGCGCGCTCGAGCTGGTTTGGGCAGTAAGGCTGCGCTCGCTGAGCGCTCGAGCGCCAGCCCGTTTTAAAGCCGCCTACTGCTTTGTGATTTTCATTTTCCCACTTTCCAAAACTTTCTAGAGAGAGAGAGGGTGCCGATTCTAGAGAGAGGAAGGAGGAGATCGAGCTCGTGGAGTCTGAATCCGTCTAAGAGCTAGTTATAAAAGTGGTAATACGCATCGAGGCAAGTGTTCTCATACTCACTAACTTTCCTCTTTCGATATTTTTCAGTTATCATCGAGTATTTTTCTCTTGATACCCACCCAAACCATGAAAAATGTAATACCCGTGACTTGAGACCAAGGATTGTGTAATTTATTGTCCGATTTACTCACCGACCTGGCCGGTGGAGCATCGCCAAACCCTAACCTACGAGAATTGAGGGTTTTCTATTTCCGCACTTTATTTCATTAAATTGACCACAAAATGTGAATCCCCATGTCCCAAATGTATATATATGTCGGCCGCGCGATCGATCTCGTACGTTTCGACCTGTTCGCGGCATCCGAGCCCTTTAAAATGCCACTGTTACTGTTCATCCGAGACGAAATGGGAAAATTGCATGCTTCTACCTTTGTATTATGTTGAATCGACCTCAAAATATGAATCACCACATCCCAATTATGTATATATATCGGTGATACGATCGATTTCGCACATTTTGAACCGTTTGCGGCGTCCGAGCCCTCTAAATATGCACCGTTATTGTTCATCCGAAATTAAATGGGGAATCTGATTGCTTCTACCTTCATATTATGTTGAATTGACCCCAAAATGTGAATCACCATGTCCCGAATGTGTATATATATCGACCGGATGATCGATCTCACAATATTCGACCCGTTCGCGGCGTCTGAGCCCTCTAAAAGTGGCCTGACACTGTTAATCCAAAAATAAAGTGTAAATTTGCATGCTCTACCTCTATTTAATTATGATGAAACATTGATTAGATGTTCATGTTAAATTGTGAGCCCCAAAAATGTGTATTTGTACACCGGAAGCAAACGAATGCGTCCCGGAGGCTTCTAGATGATATTTGACCATCAAAGGTAAGAAATTTCAAACTCTCTTGTGAACTTGGATTGAATTGCTAAAAGGGATTAAGTCCCATAGAAAGATTAGAAACGAGCAAGTAAATGAAGAGGAATCCACCAAAGTATGATATGATAGATTTGATCTCCTAAATCGAGATATGTGTGGATTTGGTCTCCCAGATGGAGATAAGGATGGGAATGTGATTTCTTGAATGGAAAAGGTGATGCACTTGTGGTGGATCTTTCCTCAATGAGGGATTAATCCTAAAACTAGGACCATGGTTCATAGGGGTAGTATTCTCTGGTTTGCCATGTTTATCATGGTGTGAACCCAAGGAATACTTGGCCACGTATTCTAGCCGCTTGTGAAAGCGGGTGATATTCATGGTACGCTTTACGATACTGCTGTAAAAGAACCAGAATTGCTCTGATCCCCGGGGGATATGGAGCGAGTTGAGATGGCCAAGTGTTGCAGGCCTAAAATGTAGCTGATGGTCGAGTGTTGCAGACTTAAAATGTAGCTGATGGTCGAGTGTTGCAGACCTAAAATGTAGCCAGCTTTAGAATGTGTGGCAGACACATTCCTTTCCTCGTTCTCTCACATCGTTGGTTAATACGACCAACTAGCCCAGGTCCGCAAAGATTAATGAAAGTAATAAAAATGAATGGACGTAACCGAAATAAATATGCGAACCAGATGATCCCAGATGTTCCCCCTCCTCACATGCTTCCTTTTATTCAAGTTATATGTTTTCCCTACCCAATTACTGTTTTCCCATTATTTACTGTAGTTAGTGATGTATGATATATTTGTTGAGTTGTATGTTCACTCTTACTGTTTTTCCTTCCAGATGAGAATATTAAGCTGGTGCCCAATTATTTAGAGTAAGGAGAGAGACTTACTTGAGGAGATTAGTTGGATGTCAAAGGCTTGAAATTTTGGATATGTTGTTCTAATAGAATGTAAATAGTTTTGTTGGATTAACGTGATTTGTTATTATTTTATGGTTATTGTTATGCTTCCGCAGGTTTCTAGATTTAGCTATGCTTCAAATTTATGTTGATGTTTTTGATTTCGTTTAGTCCTAGACGGCATCTCCTTAGGCCCAATATGGTAGATAGGAGTACTGTGTTGGAGCCATGAATGGCATGACGATTGTGATCCTGTGTATTGTGTCGTAGGCCAAAATGTTGATTATTGGATAGTTGTGTGCTTGTATATGATATTTTAAGCAGGTTGTAATTTTGATTTTTCATCCAGTTGCAGAGAAAACTCTGCAAAAATTTCTGCAGAATTTATAATGATAAATTATAGGCATAAGTTTATGTCACCATTGACGGAGGTTATTTAAGGAGAATAACCCGGTCCGTCACAAGGTCAGTATAACTTAGAGTCAATTATGGTATAGCGAATCCAAGGATGTCGATTTGTGATCGATTTAGTAATCATTAAGTACCTAAACTTTTGGGATAGCTCGGATCCTATAGAGGTTGAGGTATGGGTCCTGAAAATTATGATGGTATTTACGGTGATCCAATGTTCAGAAGAAAATAAGGTAATGTTGTTCATGTAGATAGAAGGTGAAGTCAACCTTGGGTGGTTATGTAATATAAGTCATGGGTCACGAGAATGAAGAGATATCGTCGGATATGTTCGTGGATGCTTTATGGACGAATATTTTCTTTGGTGGGATTTTTGGAAATATGTTTCAATTCTGGACAGTTTGATTGCATGATTAGGGATTATTCGTATTTCAAGGGTCAAATAGTGAAGAAGTCCGGTGCCTGGGATCAAGGTTTCGTGGTGATAGCACAAGTATAGGGGTGTTGTTTACCGTGGTGGAAGGTAAGATTCTCGAATCTTGACATTTTAGAGTATGTGTTATTTTGGAATTCCAAATCTATATTTCATTTGTATTTCCTAAGTTTATTCGAGGATCAAGGATTTTATGCTAGTTGCATCGAGGTCCACGACATTTTTCTTTAGTCTATAGATATGATTGGTTGGGATAAATTGATTGCCTTATGGTGTTAAGATTTGATATAATATTGAGGATGATTTGGTTGGTGAGTTGCCACACTGGTGCGGATTTTGTCGGAGAGGACCTTATACTTTACAATTGGATTATGGAATTTAGGTATGAGGCATAGTAACCGAGTGGTGATAGAATTAGTATCGTTTTGTCTGTAATTCGTTTAATGAGCATATATGTCAAGTTTATGTGGCATGTGATACCACACTTGGAAGTCATCTTCCGGTCACTAAGAAGTTGAGTTGTGTATGCAATTGAGGATATTTCTTAAGGGAAAAGATTATGCTGATTTATCTTTAATTAGTAATTCAAGGTTGTGCTAGAGACGACATTGATACTCTTAAGGATTCCATATAGAATCAAGAAAGCATTTGTGACGGAATGAAATTTTTTTTGATTCCGTCAGTTAGGATAGAAATAAACAGCCTGTACCGTAACTCAGTACATGTACACAACTAATCTAGTTAGGACATAACACGCAAATACAGGATCACAGATGCTATCTAGGACCCATATAAGATATCTATAAAAAGTATGTAGTAGAAGCTGACCTAAAAATCTGTCGAAGCATTTATATTCCTGCCCAAAAACTCATTCATGCATACATAGGCATAATGGTCAAATTATAATTTCGTATATATATTCTATCAAGACTGCATCCTCCGTGATAACTTCGAAAGTGCTTTAAATCTTCAAGAATCCTTTAGATTGAACTCTAGTATTTCTCATCAATCACAAACTTTACAGTCTTCTCTGAAGGGAAGAAAAACAGTAAAACAGTGAGTCGAGACCCAGTAAGGTACATGCAAGTATACAGTAAAATATATATGCAGAACATAACTCAATAAAACAGATACAGTTGAACATGAAGATACAAATGCCATAAGGAAGTGGTTTACAGCAGAATTACGATACAGATGTAAAATTAGAAACAATCAAGCTTCGGAAATCAGAAATCAATATACTCATGTTTCAGAAAGCAGAAGTCAGTTTTACTTTCATAGTTTATAGAAAACTCATCTTTATCAGTAAAGGACCCTACAAGTAGACCCTACTAGTAGAGGGGACGAATAATCGAGGATAGATTGTATACATCTTCCCACAATCAACGACAATAAACAGAACAGATGATCCCACCTAATGAGATCCTTCTCCAATCCAAGGAGGCGTCAGCTAGAACAGAACAGAAGTTACCCTCCTATTGTAACACCCTGAGGAGGGGCGGACCACATATAACTCTATGGATATAGTTATTCTCGATTACCACCATAACGTTCTAAGGCATGCCAGAGAACCTAACCTGACTGCATATCAGTCTTGGGTCCATAATAACAGTAATAGAAACATTTTCTTCTTATCGTTTACTGAAAGCCATTTTCGATATCAGTCGAAAACATCACTATTAATCCTTCAGAGATTGTGTACAGATATCTTAAGGCCGGTTTAAAAATCATATACTTCAAGCTGGTTTCAAATCATAGAACTTAGTTCAAAAATCATATATTTTAAGCCAGTTTCAAATCATAGAACTTATACGTCACTTTACAAAGCCGATTTCAAAATTATATTACAAATGCTGGTTTTAAATTTGTGATACAAGGCCGGTTTCAAATCAAGGCCGGTTTTAAAATTATATTACAAATGCCGGTTTCAAATTTGTGATACAAGGTCGGTTTTAAATCAAGGTCGGTTTCAAAATCAAAGCTGGTTTCAAATCATATCCGTCATTTTTACAAATCGAGGCCAGTTTCAAAATCAAAGCTAGTTTCAAATCGTATCCGTCATTTTTAGAAATCAAGGCCGGCTTCTGTCATTTTACAATTCCAGGCCGGTTTCAAATCATTTCCGCCAAGGCCGGTTTCAACTTATTTTTCTTATTTCGGTCAAGTACACAGATTTTCAATCGGTTTCAAAATCATAAATGTCATTTCGATCAGTAATTCTTTATTTTATCACTGTGACTGAAAGCCGGTTTACTCTTTCTTTCGTTCTCATTCCGGATAGCACAAAACCTTCGGTCGCCATATTACAAGCTGGTTTCAAACTCATACATTTCATCTCGGTCAATGCAAGTAACATTACAAAGCCGGTTTACATTTTCATTTTTATGCAAATCTGGTTTAAACATGAGTTGAGCAGAAAGTAGAAAGCAGAAAGAAGAAAGCATGAATTAACCCAAATAATATTTTCAATCCGATTAGCAAGCATGAAATCAGAATGCAACTTATCCAGCAATAATTAAAATGGCAAGCCTGACATACTACTACGTGTTGAAACATTTCATTTAAATCGGAAGAGAATACTTGCAACTTTTCTTAAAGCCGGGACTTGAAAATGGGAGTGCGCATACTTGCAATATTCTTAAAAACAGAACTTAAAATGAGTAACGTCCGAAGTATACTTGCCCGACTGCCCACTCCGGCTGACTTGAGGATCTCCTTCCTTCTTCGCTCCATTCTGCTTTCACTTGCCCGCACTCACACTCGCCTTTTCAACCGAAACCCAGTATATAAAGAGGAGGGGTTTGGTGGAGTAGGTGGGGGTAAGTTACTTACTCAGTACTTCCTTTCAGTAATTAGGTGGAAGTAAGTAGGGTAAGTCACATACTTGGTAGTTCTTCTCAGATGGTCAACGGGGTTGTTCATTTACTCTATTTAGTTGGGATCTAGTTGGATTTTAACCGTCCAAAGTTTATCTTTAGTTTGTCCTGAATTCGGTAGCCAATTTATTATAGATTTCGTCTGGTCAACTTTTTCACTTAAAGCCGGTCAACCTTCTTAAGGCTGGTCAACTTTCATTGTTTCGGAAACCAGTTAATGCTTTCTCGCTTCTAATCCGGTCGATGTTTCTAAAACCGGTCAACCTTTTAAAATCTGGTCAACTTCTTCACATCTGGTCAACATAATACCTTCAAAATCCGGTCAACTTCTTCAAGTCCGGTCAGCATCTTCAAAATCCGGTCAATACCTTCAGAATCCGGTCAACTTCTTCAAATTCGGTCAACTTCTTCTAGTCCGGTCAACATAATACCTTCAAAATCTGGTTAACTTCTTCAAATCCGGTCAACTTCTTTGAGTCCGGTCAACATAACACCTTCAAAATTCGGTCAACTTCTTCATGTCCGGTCGACATGATACCTTCAAAATCTGGTCAACTTCTTCTTATTATTCACTCTAGCCTCTTGCACTTCTATGAAGTGGTCCAGCCTTCAAGTGGCGTAAAGCCACTTCGGCTTCAAGAGACATAAGGCCACTCCGGCCCTTGTGCCAAAACACTTTGAATTGCCAATTGTGATAATCACTCAGGATTTCATCCTTTACACTTCATTCTGGATTTTATCCTTATCAAAACACTACGGTTTTAAGTTGAAATCAAAATACTCATAAATATTTTATTTCGATTTTAAGCCTTTTTGATTTCTGAATCTCACAGCATTGGTTAGGTGTCGTTTTAAGATGCTGTAGAACATTTAAGGTTGGTAAGAGCAACCGATGAGATCATATGACAACCCGAGTTCTAGAATACGATAATTAGGGTATAATTGAATTAATAATGATTAAGGATTATGCGACGTCCCATGTACAAATCCATTATTAACCTCATTCTTAACCATATTTATGAATATTGATCATAATTATTTATTCATCAATTATCACCATGTACCATCAAAAGGACGTAAACTTACCCATATCATATCAGAAATTTTGCGGAAGCAAATATTGATCAAAATAACATCACCATATATTCATGTGTCAAAATACGATCTTAGGATTTATTTACATTGGGTACATCTTTTTTTCCCTACATTACATACTTTCTACATACATCAACGATAAACTATTACATAGAGCAAACTAACATACTTATAACCTTACTAATCTATATTGATAACTTTTGCCTACCCACTAGGGTACACCAGAATATCAACCGAAACATAAAGTCTCTGTCCTTCAGAGTACATCAAAATAACAACCAAAACGTAAAGTCTCTGTTTCTCACTTCTGCTCATCTAGTAAGAACTCGTTTGGGCCATCTAAATGGTTGGTAAAATAGTAAGCGAGGGAACCAAATACTCAGCAATGTACAATATATAGTAAGGGTCATGCATTTTTGTATAGAAAATACTTTATCATACAAAATAGGAATTAGATACATGAAATACGATACATTTACCTTTCTTTATTCCTTTATCATACTGAACTTGATTACAATTTTCTTATCTGGATGGACCAAGCTAGCAAGCCTTACCAGCTAAAGAAGCGGTTGATCAAAGTCTGGATTGTGTTTTATCTACACAATCTAAGGCCAGAGCTTGTATTAGTACCCCGAGATGGGTGATTGTGTTCTATCCACACAATCTAAGGCCGGAGCTCGTGTCTCACTCCGAGATGAGTGGATTGTGTTTTGTCAACGCAGTCTAACGTCGGAGCTCATATTAGCACCCCGAGATGGGTGGTACATATCTTTATACCTGATAGACAAGGCTAGAGTCGCCTTAGCGATACTGAAACTGAATTATCAGGCATCGATCTTCCACTATAGTATACCAAGGCATGTCAAAATATATTATCCATTAATCTATCCTTGATCCAATTTCTTATTTCCTTTCAAAACTTAGTAGGAAACTCTATGCTCATTTTTCTTAGTTTTCTTCACTCTAGAAGAACATAACTGAATTTCGTAATACTTTTGTAGAGTTCCCACTACTTTCATGCATAGCAAATAATATTTAAATACCAAACATATACAGAAAATGCATGCCATACCTCATTCCGTGTGTGGAGTATTTTAGTCTACTTGGTTGTCAATTATTGTCTAATTCAATAATTTGACTAAATGAAATTTGGGCTAAGGCCTTCTGTGGTCGGGGTGCTAATGGCCGAAGCCATAAATTGCTGAGGGGGGCTGATGGCCGAGGTCTTATATGGCCGAGGGGTGGTGCTTTAATAGCTGGGTGGTGAATTTATGCCTAGGAACAAGTGTTGGCTAAAAGCCATATCATAGCCAAGAGCCTCATTTAATGGCCGGGAACAATTTTGTGTCTAGGACTAAGTGTCCAGGGGCAAGGTGGTGGCTAAACCCATGTTATGACCAAGGGCATCACTCAAGGGCTGAGGACAACTTTGTGTGCAGGTCTAGAAGCAAGGTTATGGCTAAGAGCCATATTATGGCCAAGGACATTACTCAATTGCTGAGGACAACTTTGTGTCCAGGAGCAAATGTCTAGGAGCAAGGTTATGGCTAAGAGCCATTATGGCTTGGAGCCTCATTTAATGGCCGACGACAACTTTGTGTCCAGGAGAAAATGTCTAGGAGCAAGGTTATGGCTAAGAGCCATATTATGGCCAGGAGCCTCACGTAATGGCCGATGGGTATTTTGTGTCTGAGGCTATATTGTGGCCGAGGTCAATATGATGGCCGAGGGCAATATTTGTGGCCGATAACGATGTTAACAGCCATGGATGATATTATGGCTGAAGACTATACTAATGGTCGAGGACATTATTATGACCGAATACTTAATGATGCCCGAGGGCTAATAATGGCCTATTCAGGGTCGATTCAGCCCGTCTTCTAGAACTGCCAGAATCAAAGTCGGGTTGCTGACTGGATTCTGAAGCTCGTTGGGTGCCCAATGCAGTGTCAAATTTTAAGTATTCTGAGAGGCCCTTTTACTGGTATGTATCTCAACCTCTGTACTATGTACTGTGGTTGGGCCGGCTGCTGGCTCAATTGTACGGGGTCCAGTTTAGTCATGGTTCTGGAATTGGTCAATTCTGCCTCAGCAGAATTTCTTCAGGACAGTTTGGCAATTCTGATTTTTCCAACCAAATTGGGATCGGTTCTTGACCAATCCATGGCTTCCATTATTCCTAAGAGACTCTAATTTAATAATATGCTCATTTTATGGCCGGTTCAAGTTATATATTTAGCAGGTTCCGGCCTGGAAAGTGGCCACAGATTCTGCATCAGCAGTTTTCTGATGCAGCTAGTGTTCTGTTGCTATTTTGGGGGCCTGTTCGTGACCATTTTGGGATCAAATTTTACAGATTAACACTTTATCATTATCATAATAAGGCCAAGTCATTATGGCTTCTGGTTCAGCCCGTTTGGGAACCAGTTTCGGGGCCAAAAGTTCATATATCAACAGAATTGCTGAATCTGGCCGGTTGCTGATGTGGAGGCCGGTTCAGTGACCAGCTCAAGTCAAATTTTCGAGCCGTTTGGTCACGACTTAGGTAAGGTATTGAACTTATAGTATACCAAATTTGGGCTCATTGGGACATCGTTTGGTTGGCTGTTTGGCAAAAGTTTAGAAAACAATTTCTTGGGCTGTTTAAACTTTAGATCCCAATTCAGCAATTTCATGAAATTTTGGATGATTATGATCAAATGTATACAAATTGCAAGTATTAGAACGATAATACTTGACGAATTAACTATGAAAAACAACAAAGAACGAAGGGAATCAGAGTAACATGCCCTAATGAATTATCGTTAGCAGAGTTCTGTTTCACTTCTCCTTCCTTTATTCCCTTCGGCCTCTCAGTTCCCTTCTCTCTTTACTCCCTTCAGCTGCTATACTTCCTCTTTCTTTTCTCACCTATTTTCCTCTTATTCATCCTTTCCCCCTCGTGGTTTTATATAGAGGTTGGAGAGGTTTGCTGACTCACTACTATTGCATGTAGCTGCTGCCAGCAACCATCTTCTAATGCCGACAAGTGTCCCTTAAGCTGACTCATCCCCCTAATAGTGCTCAGTCACCTATTCTAGTCTTGGTAATCATTAATCTAACATATAGAGTTCTAGCTGGCATCACATTTAAATAACACAGCTGTTAAGGGATAAGTTTTGTTGCTTTGGTCAAAATTGGCTGTTGCCACAGTTTGTGGATATACAAATGCCGGTCACTTTTCCTCCTCTGCTGACATACTTCAGCAGTCAGCTGCCTAATGTGTCGTGTGTCTTTCCCCCTTAATATATTGTGTATACTTAGCTAAATTTACCGTTGTGTGGCCGAAGTCATGGCCAAGGTATGAAGTCTCATGGACGAAGTCATGGCCAAGGGTGTGACCAAAGTCATGGCCAAGGTATGATATCCGATGTCATGGCTAAGGTGATGTCTGAAGTCAAGGATAAGGTGCTTGGTGGTGGCCGAGGATGTGGAACTTGGTGGTGGCCGAGGTCATGTTGTAGTGGCCGGGTACATGGAGTTTGGTGAGGGCCGAGGACAAGGTGCTTGGTGGTGGCTGAGGATGTGGTCTCATAGCCGAGTTCAAGGCCTAGGATGAGGTTTCATGTGGCCAAATTCAAGGTCGAGGATGAGGTCTCATGGCTGAATGGTGAGGGTGTGTCTTGGCCGAAGGCCTTAAGGACTTGGTGACCGAGGACATTGAGCTTGTGGTGGCCGAGGGGCTTACATGGTAAGTGGCTGAGGACATCGATTTAGTGGCCGAGGAATTGTTACATCCCAGGGCCCTCTAATCTATAAGTCTTTAGCATAATTAGTGTGTTGAGCAAAAATATGAAATTTGAAACTTGGCCCTTACAATCTACCCTTCTTATAAAAATTTCGTCCTCTAAATTTGCATAGTATTACATACCTTAATACAGAAAAAGTTGAGGGTACTTTTCTTGAATCTCTTTCTCCCGTTCCCACGTGGCCTCTTCTTGTGAATGATTTTTTCATAATACCTTCACCAATGGAATAGTTTTTGTTTCAAGAATTTGTTCTTTATGGTCTAAAATCTATATAGGTTCCTCAATATATGTCGGGTCCGCCTTGATTGCCAAAGGCTCATATTTAATAGTGTGGGTTGGATCATAAACATACTTCTAAAGTATGGATACATGAAAAACATTGTGTATTTCCCCCATATTTGGTGGTAATGCTAGTCGATATGTTACTTCACCAACTTTCTCTAAGATTTCAAAAGGCCCGATAAATCGTGGCTTCAATTTTCCTTTCACCTCGAATCGGGATAGGCCCTTGGATGGTGATACCCTCAAGAATACATACTCTCCAATTTCAAAATTTTGATCCGATCTTCTTTTATCTGCATAACAATTTTGTCTACTCTGAGCCACTTCTAACTCTTCATAAATTATCCTGATTTTATCTGATGTTTCTATAATAATGTCTGGCCCCATGAGCTTTCTATCTCCCATTTCTTCCCAATGTATTGGTGATCAACATTTTCTCTCATATAGTACTTCAAAAGGAGCCATCCCTATACTTGCCTAGCAACTGTTATTGTATGTAAATTATGTCAATACAAGATAATCATCCCAATTACTTTCATTTCCGTTACTGAGGCTTTTAGCATAATCTCCAGAATTTGGAAGGTCCTCTCAGACTGGCCATCTATCTGTGGGTGATAAGAGATGCTAAATTTCAATTCGGCCCTAATTCTCGGTATAAACTTTCTCAAAATTTAGAGACAAATCTTGGGTCTCTATCTGACACAATAGAGGCAGTTACACCATGCGACCTTACAATTTCCTCGATGGATATTTGAGCCAAGCGATCCTTGGAATAATATACTTATATGGCTAGGAAATGGGCTAACTTTGTAAGTCGGTCAATGATTACCCATGTCGCATCATGGTTCCTCGAAGTTCTTGGTAATCCCATTACAAAGTCCATTATTATATTCTCCCACTTCCAACTTGGAATAGGCAAGGGTTGTAATAAACCAGATGGTTTTCTGTATTCAGCTTTTAGTTTTTGGCAAACCAAACATCTTCCTACATAGCCCACAATTTCTCGTTTCATGTTCCTTCACAAAAATATTTTTCTCAAATCCGGGTACATTTTGTTTATACCCGGATGAATAGTGTACTTTGATCGATGGGCTTCCTTCATGATTATCTCCTTTAGTTCTCCCACGTTTGGTACACATTCGATCTCGGAACCTCAAAACACCATCATCTCGAATGTTAAAATCAACCCGAGAGTCTCGACTTAAATCTCCAGCAATATCAGTCAAGAATGAATCTTTCATCTGTTCCTCCTGAAGTTGCTGCAAGATTTCTGGTTGAGTCTAAAAATATGATAAAATCATTCGATTGCCCTATACATATCACTTGACATCATATTGCTCTATACATTGCAGCATCTCTATCTCCTTAATCCTCAAATTAGCAAGGAAAATCGTTTAGCGGCTTAAGGCATTCGCCACCACATTACACTTTCCCAATTGATACTGGATTTCACAATCATAATCTTTCAAGAAATCCAACCACCTCCTTTGTCTCATATTCAGTTCTTTCTAGGAAAATAAATATTTTAGACTCTTCTGGTCTGAATACACTAAAAATTTTTCACCGTACAAATAGTGCCTTAAAATCTTTAGGGCAAAGATTATTGCAGCCAATTCCAGGTCATGAGTCAGGTAGTTTTTCTCATGCACTGTCAACTGTCTCGACCCATAATCTATTACTTTTCCATGCTGCATTAACACACAACCCAGTCTTGTTCTTGAGGCATCACAATAAATCACATATCCTCCAGATCTTTCGAGAATTGTCAGAATTGGAGCGGAAGTCAATCGATTCTTTAACTCCTGAAAACTTTGCTCACTTTCCTCCATCCAAACAAACTTAGTTTCCTTTCTTGTCAGTTGAGTTAGGGGCACGACAATTCTTGAAAAATTCTCCACAAACCTTCAATAGTATGCTGCCATCCCAAGGAAACTTCTCACTTCAGTGACCGTTGTTGGCTGACTCTAATTAACAATAGCTTCAATCTTTTTAGGATCAATGGAAATTCCTCCCTTTGATATAATATTTTCTAAAAATGCTACCTCCTCTAGGGAAAACTCGCACTTCTATAATTTAATATATAATTTCTCCTCTTGAAGTGTTTGAAGTACAATTCTCTATTGTGACTTATGGTCTTCGTAACTCCTTGAATAGATCAAAATATCATCAATTAATACAACCACAAATCTATCTAAATATGACTGGAATACCTGATTCATTAGATCTATAAAAGCTGCCGGAGCATTCGTTAACCCAAAGGGCATAACTAAAAATTCATAATGCCTGTACCTGGTGCAAAATGTTGTCTTTGACACATCCTCCTTTTTGATTCTCAATTGATGGTACCCTGAACGGAGATGAATTTTGAAAAGAACCTATGCTCCTTGCAATTGATCGAATAAATCATCAATCCTTGACAGTGGGTATTTATTTTTAATTGTGATTTTGTTCAATTTACGATAGTCAATGCATAGTCATAAAGACCCATCATTCTTTCTTACAAATAAAACCGGAGCACCCCAAGGAGAAACACTTGACCAAATAAATCTTTTCTCCAAAAGTTCATGCAATTGCTGTTTTAATTCTTTTAATTTTGCTGGTGCCATCCTATATGGAGCCTTCAAAATCGGGCTGGATCCCGGGATAATTTCTATTTCAAATTCAATCTCTCTATGTCAGGGCAAACCAGTTAAATCCTAAGGAAAAACATCATCAAATTCATAAACCACAGGGATATTCTTTACCGACACATTATGAAACCCAATTGTGTTGGCGTAAGCCAAATAGGCTTGACATCCGTCTTCCATTAAATGATAGGCTTGCAAAGCTAAAATAAAACAAGGCAGCTTCTGTTGCACGACTCCTTGGAAATAAAATGAATCACTCCCTGGAATGATAAAATGAACCAGTTTATGAAAGCAATCAATGTTAGCATAATAACTTGCTAACCAGTCCATTTCGAGAATCGCATCGAAATTGTACATTTTCAATAATATCAAGTCTGCAACCAACTTTGACTCACCGATCCAAACCTCACACTTCGGATATATAATATTCGTCATCACAGATGAACCTGCCGGTGTTGATACAGTTAAGACATGTTCTAGAATGTGCGAGGGTGATAACAAATGACATACAAACCTTGGAGACACAAAAGAATGTGTGGAACCCAAATTAATAAGTACATGAGCTGAAGTACCAAAAATAGAGAGTGTACCTCCCACCACTTTTGGAGTTGCCTCCGTATCCTGAATTTGTATAACAAAAACTTTGCCCAGCACACTTGGTTTCTCCGCCATCGGCCTCCTTGCCTTTGGACAATCTTTAATAAAGTAGTCTTTTTTGCCACAATTAAAACAAGCTCCTGTAGACTTGTGACAGGGCTTTCCACTATGCCACTTTCCACATTGTGCGCACACTAGTGCGCCTTTTGTTGTCGCTGCTGGACTCGGTCTAGCCTGAGAGTCCACTTTCATCTTACCTTTCACCTCCATCTTTGTCTTTTTTACCGGTTCCCCAGACATTCAGTCTAAACCTAGTGCTGGGTTTACCTTGCCTCCCATCCTTTTCTAAAAGAACTATTGCTTCTCCAGTTCTTTTTCAAAAATTAATGCCCGTCATAAGGTCAATATAAGTTAGAGTCAATTATGGTATAGCAAATCCAAGGATGTCGATTTATGATCGATTTAGTAATGATTAAGTACCTAAACTTTTGGGATAGCTCGTGTGACGGAACGGGTTATTTTCTTTTAATAACCCTTCCGTCAATAAATCATTATAATTCAATATTATAAATTTCTGTAGAAAATTGGGCAGAGTTCCATTTGTAACTTGAACGTTTACCAAAATACAAGTACCTGTAAGAAACTCTGCACAATATCCATAATTATAATTAACATCATACACAGGATCTCAAAATCCACTAAACTCCAGTAGTGGCACCGACGACATAACTCAGGTATGATGTCGGCGGATGTGAAGATGCCAACTATAGAACCCAAGCATAACCACCAAACATCACTGCGGAAGCGTTATAACGATCATATACAAAAATCAAAACATTCATCCACAAAAATTCCATGTCGTACATAATCAAGCTAGCTCCCCAAGGCTTCTTCAAAATCCACGTCACCTATCTTGTTTCTCGTCCTACTCAGTCTCGTCGGGTATCAGTGCATTTTCATCTGAAAAGAGAGAATGCAAGGGTGAGCTTATCGCCCAGCAAGTATAATCATACATCACTAACAGATTATGGAGAATATAAACATGACAATGGAAAAAGGCAATATGCAATTGAAATATCATGAGACATGGAAGGGAAGGGACATTTAACTGTCATTTGAATTATGTTTTCAAATCTTACTTTAATCTTTGCGGACCAGGGCCAGTAGGTCGCACTGGCAACGATGCGAGAGAACGAGGAAAGGATCATGATACTCCTCATGATCTAAGGCCGTGAGGGCTTATTCTTAGACCCAGCCGGGGGGTCGTCTGCATATCGTATCAATACATCATGTCCATAACACATCATGTCAATCATCGCCCCATTCCCCCGGGGTACCAGGGCAGTTCCTCGTTCTTCCACAATAGTATCCTAAGGCGTGACACGGACATCACTCGCTCCCACAAGCGACCAGAATACGCGGCCAAAGTATTCTTCGGGTTTCCACCGAGATGAACGTGTCAAGCCAGAGAATACTACCCAATGAACATAATCCATGGTCCTAGTTTCATGATTCAACATTTCATAATTCCTTTGAAGGAAAGTCCACCGTATCTCGTACATCATATCTCCCGTCACACGGGATCTCATATATCTCTCACCACATGGGAGGTTTCATTAATCACATATCCATTGTGGACTTCCTTCCGTTCCATTTTCCATTCGTTCTCATTTTCACTTTGGAGACTTTATCATACTTTTAACGATTTACCAATACATATGATCATCATGGATCATGAGAAATCGGAGTTGCTTACTATTGATAAGCCATTATCAAACCGGAGCCCGTTTCAATGCAACCGATGCACAAATTCATAACTTCAAGCTTACAATCACATGTAATTTATTAGATATGCTTCTTATACTTATTAAAGAGGATAGAGACATGCAATTCTTCCATATTACCTCGGGTGAACAGTAACAGGAGGTATTTAGAGATCCCGAACGCCGTGTACGGGTCGATTCTTGTGACTTCGGATGCCCAGCCGATATGTATACATATTTGGGACGTGGTGATTCATAATTTGAGGTCAAATTATCATATCTTGAGGAGAAAAACAGTGAACCCGAATTTGATATGGGGTTAGGGTTTAGTGGTACCAAACCGATTGATTCGGGGCTTATTTCGGCCAATAA
>JAODPA010070468.1:0-31490 GCA_025585075.1 Nepenthes mirabilis | reverse complement strand
TATATGTGCATATTCTAGAATAAAAGATGATTTATAAACGTGGTTAAAAGTATTATACAGTTTCATTTGAAAATTATTAGATAAATTTTGGACGATTAAATTAAATTTGGTAATTATAGGTTTTGTTCGAACGCAACAATAACCTTAGTATAAGGTAATTATATAGAAGACTTAAGTATTCCTACTATTTTCCTCTATCATAAATCTTTTGCATACCATTAGAATGTGTAAGTATATTATTGGTACTCTATGGCTAAATTGATAATAGCATGTGAAAACACTAATACAATACCTTAATATAATCTATCCTTTTTCAATACCTATTTCATATCCAATGGTTAAGGTCGATTAATTTTGACGTGGGATTCTTACAGACTTATAACCATTAATGAAAATGATATTTGGGATATCATTGGTAGGAGGATCATAAATGGTATCAATATATTACGGGTACAACTTCTGGGATGACTGTAAGGAAGTGAGGATATCATGGATACCAAGTGACCTTGTGGTATTTACTCAACTGTTAGAGGTGCAAATATACGGCCTTTGGTCACAATAGCAAAATAAGATCTACAAGGTGTTTGATATCTCTTATGGTTATAATATCATATTTAGTTGGATTACTCAAAAATCTTAATATCATGAATACTTTGAGACCTCGATGCTTTGATTGGGTTTATGAGACCCTGTGGTTGTCCTTAGGGATATCATAATCCAATTGACATTACATTTATTTATTTATTGTTTATTTATATTGGTGCTGAGTTATTTCATTAATTGTATCATTTATTGATTATCTAAGGACGATTAATTGTTTCTATATATTGTGCATTATTGAAACTTATTATTTGATAATGAGTTCCCTGAATAGTTTGATATTTTCACTGTATTTGACATTGGTCAGAGTTATTTATTGGACATTTGGTTCACTTTTATTATTTCGTTCTTTCAGAATAGTAAGATTAGAAGATGATGACTCTAGACCTAAATAGAGTTGGGGCAATAGAGAGTATAAAGCCTAGTTGGATAGAGTATTTATTTTATACTTTAGAGATATATTCTAATATTTTGTTTCATTTTATTAGGATTTTTAGAGTTATATTTTTCTCAAACTTTTGATTGTAAGACAATATTTAGATTATTTTAGTTATATTTTATCATTGTAGACATGTTATAATGTTGATTTGAGACTAACGGTTTTTCCCATGAGATCGATTTTAAGCGACGGTCATATACTAGGTTTGGGTCATGACAATCGCCATAAAGAAATTCAATTTCACCTATTGGTTAGCTTAAATATCCTTCGGGTTTTAGTATTGAATTGAGCCAAAAGGCGTTTCAGACATTCATTTGGCCCTTATCGAATGCGAAAAGATGCCACAACTACTTTTTTTCTTCGGCTGGAGGCAAACTGCAATAGGAAGTTGTCGGCTAACTCCTGAAATGTCTAAATCAAATTTAGTTGTAGCCGGTAGAACTAACTTCTCATTTGAGGGTAAGTAAAAAGTAGAGATGCAAAGCCGAATTATTTAGGCCCTTGAATCCCAATAAGGTGTAAAAATGATCCAAATGGTCCATAGGATCAGATTTTCCATCGTAGGGCTCCATGGTCAATATTTTAAACTTACAAAGGAGTTGCCGCATCCTAATTTTCCTCGTGAATGACAACCTGACTAGGTCAACCGAGTGCCTATCCAAACTTCCTCGAAACAGCCGTTGCTCGATCTTTCTGATTCTCTCCTCCACTTTGGAGGTGGATGCAATTCTCTTAGTATTGAAGAAGGTCATTAACTTCAAGTGATTTGGCAAAACATACTAGATCTGCCAGCTATGGGCTCTTCTCGACAGGGTGTTGTATGAAGTTTCTTCTCGAATCAAAGGCTTCCCAACATTTTGGGAATAGCATGGGTTTTACTACTCTAAGTTTTCATCCCGTGTTCTGAAACTTAATTAGCCTTCGAGTCGAGTTTGGGCCTTATCACTTGTGGCCTCTCAGGCCTCGAGGTCATCAAGCCGTGTAATTACCTCCTTGGTTAGCTACTTTTTTCTCCAATTTCTCCTTCTGGATGTAGAAGTTTGGAATTTGAAAGATGGAGCTCCCAATGGGTGTTCCTCTAATCTGTTACAAAGGGTCTGGATGACCTTAGATATTGTGTCCACTTGGGCCACTAGCGTCTCCACATTTATGTCGGTTGCTAGGCGAGCATTTCCATAGCTACCCTCTATCATGTTGTTGCCATGTGAAATGACGTCATTGAGTGGTATACTTGTCTGGGTTCTGGTGTTGGCCATATCATCTATTCTCAATTTGGCAGCTTGATTATTGTCTTTTCTATAGATAGCGTCAATGATGCGTCTTGAGAACCTAGATTATTGTTTGAATTAGGGGGCCTTCTCTCTTCGCTTGGATGCTCAAACAAAAGTGGGTCTGATCTTCAAAACTCAGAATTTGAATCTTACATATCACAATAAAATAAATAAGAGGTAAGAGGTATACAAGACTTACCCTCTGGTATATTATCTAATGCTCAAGTTAATAATCTTTTTTCCTCGGATGAGAAAGATATAAGGAAATATATGCATGCTTGTATGTAGAGAGGATACGGAAGAGTGTTTGTGTTGAGTGTAGTGCTCCTTTTATGCACTCGATTGATGGAGTGGCTTTAATAATTATACACTCATCTAGTGGAGTGTCAGACTTCCTCTCGTTTAGTCCTCTTAGTCTTACTTCTTTATCGTCCCCCATTTTTTGGAGGAAAGGATTTATTTATAATGGAAGGCTCCATTTGACTAGTAGGCGCTTGGAATCAATACGTGCTCATGTGCCGCTTTGTTTCAATGGTGTAGGGCATTATACGCATGTGTAACGGCCGCCCTCAATTCAATGATAAGATTGCCTAGTTTTCAATCATTAGATTAGCACAATCGGTATCTGAAGCAATTCATTAAGTAGACCATTATGATCCTTTAATATTTAGCTGTTTAGCTCACGTATTGATTCAAGTGTTGCACTAGTTATCTCGTGAGCTCAGAGGCGTCTTTAATTAGGCCGTCATCATTTTGGGCATTTTATCTATTTATGTGTTGGACCATCTTGGTTCTAGCCATGCCCATCAAGTATTTATTATGGAATTTATCTTATCATTTTTTTCACTTTACTCAAATTGAGGTGAACCCTCCTAAGGATACATCTGTTTATCATCTCTTGATGTTCAAATAACATAAATTATTTATCGAAAAAAATCTCTTGATTACAATGGTGTTACTTGTTCTGCAACCTCAAGGTTGAGATCCACTCTCCTATAGATGTTCTAACACTACTGTTTATTAAAGAATCCACCTTACTACTTTTTTGATAAGTAATGTGTAATTGTTTATTAATGTGTCAAAAAATTACAAAACCTCATTCTATCACCAAGTCTTACTATCAACTTGGGGTTAGAATAATATAACTAGGGTATCCCCGAGCTTTCAAACAGATATGTAGTAATCAATTGCAAAACAAAACATTACATACAGTAATAAAGAAAGAAATCACATTCTTAATTAGACTCTTACATCCTTAAATTCAAATTCCAACGATCGGCAATGAATCTATGACTACTATTTCTTCCTATAATAGTCAATTTCGGCTTGCGTCGAATCGTGCCTGTGATTTGGTTAACCAACTGGGTCTCATCTCTTGGGCGCAAAGTTTGAAATTTCCTATAGTTTCGTTCTCTCTAAATGAAATAGACCGAAACTGCCAATGTAAGGCGAAAGGATTAGGCTTTGATATTTGATCCTTTCCATTTTTGAGCTTCCCATTCAACATTGGAGTGCCAATCCCTATAAGGCCAATGAAGTCTTGCATGATGACTCAACTTTTTCCAAATTTCGTTGGATACTAGGCATTCAAAGAAAAGATGGCTATGGTTCTCCTCTTCATTGTTGCATAAAACACATATATTGGATTGATTGGTGGAGCTAGTAATCCAATTTATAGCGTTTAATCTTCTCTGAATAACCAACCAAAGTGTGAATACATGAGTAGGAATGTCATGTAGACCCTATACGAGAGAGGCCCAAACCTTTTTGTCTTGAGTTCCATGAAAAAATCTGTAGGCAGATCTGACTGATAAAATTCTATTGGGGCTCTCACTCCATTTATTACCTCCTTCCTAACTAAATCATGATTATATTTTGGCATAGCTTTCACGATACTAACCACCTCCATGTCATATGAGTTGGGCCAACTCCAAGCTCCATGACGAATGATATCGGAGGCCTTTGCATCCCGAGGAAGACCAGTGATAGTCATTATTTTCTCCATGAATCTATCACAAATGGGGCCCATCGAATGCCAATTACCAAGTCATAGAAATATATCAGCACTGTCACCAATGATGTAGCAAAGACTAGGTTGGAGTTTGGGTCTCAACTTCATTATTTTCTTCCATCCCCACTTCATGAATCCGCCTTACTACATTCACTTGTTTATTGGAAACCCAATTTAATATGGCATTTTCTACTTCGTAATATCCACAAGAATTTAGAGTAATGCAATCATTTAACGGGAAACATATCTTACTAGCTAGCTTTGCTGTTTCACTGGAATTGAGATCCATTTGCCTACTTGACATTACTACGTACATTGAGTGATTCATTTAAGTGGGGCCAAAGGGAGATTGGACAGACTACTAAATTATTATGAGGCACAAATCAAAATAAAAGATTGCGGACGTGACAGCTGCCCCTAAATTCATGCTTTCATTGCATTTGTTAGTTACACATAGGCCGAAGACGACAATTAAATTGAATTATTTGGGAGTGACAGTCGGCATTTGTTTTTTCTTTATTGTTGTATCTGGCTAGTTAGCTTCTGTCGCATATTTCATCTTAAAAAAAAATGACAAGTTGTCAGTTACTGTCAATTGTGTTATATATCAACCAAACATAAGTCAACAAATTTAAGATGTCACATTCATTTCAATATATTTGGTTGGCAGCTGTTATAACTATTAAACGCTAATGACATATTATCAGTTGCCATTTACTTTAGTTCATATGAATTTTTAAATTTTAGCATTCCATTAAAAAAATAAGAAAGGATTAGTCCACATTTGTCTCTGTTCATTCATCCGGCTGCTAATTGTCCTTTATTTTTTGTTGTTATGTTTTTGGCCAAGTACATCTTGTAAAATATTTACTGAAGGGATGGAACAGGCTATGACATTTTGCTTTTTCCTTCTTCTTTAGGTGGGGTAGCTGTAATTCGTTCATGCCACTGTTAAGCCAACTGAAGGGTCCTGATCGGTTCTTCTCGGAGTATATGAGTCTTCATAGATCTGTTTTGTTGTTGATTCTGTTTGTTTGTGTGCTTCCATTCTGGTTATTCTGTTTATGATCAGGTGATCTACAGGCTTGATTTGTAGGTCAATAGTTCATTTTGTACCTTGGGACTATTTATTGCCCGAATTAATTTGGTAATGAATGAAATCTCACTCACCTTTCACCAAAAAAAAAAAAAACCTACTTGACCAGGAAAAAAGTAAAGAAAAAGATAAGAAAATGAGGTTTTACTTCCAGAATAACTAATATGGATATGACTTTTTTGTGCCCATATAATATGTATGGTCACTATATTTTACAGGCACAATTGATGCATAACTGAAATTATAATTTAACTTCAGAGGTTTTAAAGTGTAATATTAGATTATAATTCGAATTATGCATATTGCAAACTAAAATAAATGTTCAATAATGTTAGAATAATTTTCTGATTTACCCTTTGATGTTCAATTTAGTATAACACAAGAAAAACTAAAAATTAGGAATTTAAAAGAAAGTACCCTACTGGAGGACAACACTCCATGGCTTATAATTTTTTTAGAAAGAAAATTATTTGAATTATAGACTCCATACCTTCTTCATATGTAGACTTAAGCACTAGGTGACTTATATTTAAATATATATTTTTTGAGTGTTTTAGGCAAGTGTGAGAACTTAGGGAAGTGGGTAATTCTTTAAATACTTAAGCAGTTAAAAGCACAAAATATACTTTCTATGTCGTGGGACTTTTTAGTTATTGAAACCCTAGGCCCCATACTAGGGATGGTTAAGTAATATCCCTCACACTAATAATGATTGAGGAGAATGGTTATTAGATAATTGTCCTTAATTACTCTAAATAACTGAATGATTTTACTATACATTAACCCAATCCTGGTATAATTGTTTTGATGATTAGGTATGTTATTTCATGTTTCCTTATTTCACAGTTCTAAAAGGTCAGTTGGAAGATTATGGGCTTAGTAGACTTTTATGAATAGTTAGTAATGTGTATTACCCCTTAAACGTTTTATTTTGATCTAATTAGTAAGGCTCGGTTCCACACTTGGAGTTCAAGCACGACTTCTCGTAGTGCTCAAACATTAGTCCAATCACTATGCAATCCATTATACACAACTAGTCTATCTACAATATAAAAATGGAAATATATCAATGAAATAAGACAATAGTTAAGATAAGGCATTCGAACTCAGCTCGAACATCAATCAAAGGCGAGGAAAAAGCAAGACATAATCCATAAATCAAGCATATAAAGTCTTTTTACACTTATAATATAAATTAACGGGTCTATAGTATATATATATGTCATAAAAATCACAGATGTACATCATAAATAACATTAATGTAGGATTTAGTCATTCCCTATAATAACGTTTGAACATTACCCAAATGTTGACTGGATTTATGAGTAGTATTCACTTACCAAAAAAAAAAAAAAAAGATTTATGAGTAATATTCGAATGTTGGGTCGAACGCTAATTAAAAGATCAAAACCAAAGTAAATCATTACTAATTTTTGTTAAATATGCATCCGTCTTCTTCCCTAATCTTGTTCAATGATTTCTCATGAAAACTTTGAATTTTAACATGAAAGAATATAGAAGAATAAATCAAGGAGATAGAAGAATAAACTTGGAAAGCACAAGATTTCCAAGGAAGATATGGGTTTCACTTGCAACGGATTGTGGATCGCCTACACTTCCCTTTTACACAAACGACCTCTTCTCTTCTCCATAAGTAACTCTCTCCCTCTTCTCCTTGTCATGTATTGACAACCAAGGAGCAAAGGACAGCATAGCTTAAACTGAATTGGGAAGGTAGTCACATCAACATCAGCATCAGCACGACTTGGCACCACATCTAGTCCAGCACCAACATTAGCATCCAGTTCAGCATATACACTTGGAATCAGCTGTGGTTGGATGTATTAGTCTATTAGAAGTAGTTATAGTTAGTTGATCGTGTTGTTAAATCGTTGATAATATGACAAACATATATATGTAAAGCATATCAGCAATTGTAGAGGGATGCGAATGAAATGAATGGTTCTACTATCCTGAATTCTCTTCTCCTCTGCTCTGTCTTTTCCCGTCTCTCCCTCTATGCTCTTCTGTCTCTATCTCTCTGCCCCTCTTTCCCTCTTCCTCTCCTCTCCCTCACTGATCTCTACTCCCTCTTTCTCATTCCTTACACTAAATTCTCTTTTATTTCCTATCTCTATTTCAATTCCATTGATTGATCAACCTATCTCCATCAAAGTACATCACAAGTGGTATCAAAGAAGACCTTTATCAACCATAAACATGCTTAATTCCGCAAGTTTAATATCATAATCATGACAGCAAGAAGGAACAATTTGGAGGAACTAATGTAACAATGGCAGTAAGACACCCAAGAAAGCATAAGGAAATAAGTGAATGACAATCTGCTAAACCAATTTTCTATTTTATAAGAAAGAGCATATTAAAGAATTGAGGAACAAGGAGATCATTTAGAGCAAAGACTGGACAACAAGCTATCCAAATTCATGGAAGACGTGAAGGACTTGTTAACTCCTAAAAATTTGGAACAAGAAGAACAAACGAACTAGGTGACAAAGTTTGGCATGCAGTAGGATAACTTGGAGCAATGATTGGATGACATACTTTCCAAATTCATGTTAGACATGAAAGGCTTCGTAATCTTTAAGAATGCTAAACCAGAAGCCCAACCAAATCTAATTCCAAAGATCACCACTCCTTAGACTACACAAAGAGGAATGCTGCCTACACCCTCAGGTAACAAATTTCAAGAAGATCAAGGCTTGAGACAAATTTCAGTCACATTTGACTCCTCAGATGCAAATACGACAAGAAATGTTTCAATGTCTTTACCAAGAGTAGAACTTTCATATTTCTCTAGAGATAATCCAAGAGTTTACGTGACGTATCGTATTACCAACCAAAAATCCGGTAGAGTCCCGACTGTAATACGGTCGTCGGCCTAATACAAAACCTGTAATCATCCTGTACAATCTGCATAAATTCTACAATATCACAAACACAGGATCCACAATAATTTTCACAAAACATATACAGCACCAACATAAGACTACAAGCGCCAGGTTGGAACAGAGAGATGCCTCTAAGTCTCGGAGTACCCTTCACAAACCTGCGGAAACAAACCAAAAATCCAAAATATCATAATCTAACTAAGCATATCATTACAACTGTCATACAGACAAAAGAATGAACATAAAAATATACAATTTTCTTGTTCCCAAAAAAATTATCAGCTAAGCAAAAAATACAAATCTCCGAAGGCATAAAATATATCATCTCCAGGCCTAAGCTAGGTGCTGATTCTCTACTCCTCATCAGGCAGAAATTCATGCTGATCTTCTAAGGATGGGATAACAAAACAGTAAGGAGTGAGCCAAAACTTAGCAATGCACAATATAACAAAGAATATGTAAAATTTTATTTTCAAAACATGATAATGTGTATAGGAAGAAAATATAGGCATATGAGTGATCATGCATCATGAATATATAAAGAATATGCTTCCGTAAATTTTTTTCAAGT
This sequence comes from Nepenthes mirabilis, assembly GCA_025585075.1. NCBI lineage: Eukaryota > Viridiplantae > Streptophyta > Magnoliopsida > Caryophyllales > Nepenthaceae > Nepenthes > Nepenthes mirabilis. The sequence continues at coordinate 22,593 of JAODPA010070468.1, read as the reverse complement.
TTCTTTAATTTTTTTCCTTTTTCGTTTCTTAATTATTAATTAGTATTGAAAACTTATTTCGTTAAGGGACCAGGGCCAGTAGACCTCACTGACTAAAGGAGTGGTCGGTTATAGCCTAGATTGTGTATACTTCTATACAATCAAAAGCCATCTCTTCCTATTCAAGACCCAGAGGCAGGCCGTCTACATATACACTCTATAGACGGGGCAAATCAGCCACAAGGGTACCAAAATAGACAACGGCCTTCCACTATAGTATAACAAGGCATGTCAAGAGATATCACCTGCTATAAAATACAGCTAGGATGATCCTTGAGTTCTTATTGTAATATCTATGGCATGCCAAATTATACTATCTGCTGAATGATCCTCATTCCAATTTCTTAGTCCCTTAGTTATTTAGGGAATCCTTCTCTTAAGCGTAAAATTCTTCGTTCCAGAGAATAGTTCGTCAATTCAATCAGTTCGTCGTTCCGGAGAACGGTTCAATCAGTTCATCGCTTAATCACAGAATATCCCTTCTTGGTTCTTTTTCCATTAAACTTGCTCAAATACATAATTCTTCATGAGATTAAATCCTCACGTGTTCATAATTTTATACATAAAACATTTGAAGTTTCAAAGAGTTAAGAATTTCTTATTGCATTAAGCCAAGTACGATTTTTAGAATGTTCGAACGATAAACTCCTTCACAACAGTTCGTATCATGATTCCGGAATATACAAATTAACATAATCATAAATTATGAAATTAAATGCAAATCAATAACGTTCATAAGTCGAGGTTCAATTTTATAAATTCATTTAACACATAAGTTTCGTGGGAAATCGGTCAGAAGACGCAGGGCACAGGTTAGGGTTCCGATATGCATAAACTGCACAAAATGTGTGAATTCGGTCATCAAATCGATGGAATTTTATGCTCAAGTCATGGGTTTCAATTATATAGAGCCAAATCATGCATAAAACCAGAAATAAATAGTAAAATCAGTTCGGACGCGAGTTAGGGTTTTCGGGTGTGAAAAACCATTCGAATCTCACAAATCGAATATGAAATCGATGTATTTTCATACTTAGATCATGAGTAATATAAAATATAAATTTAATCGGATATTGTAATGAAGATACCTGAAGAAAATGAAGTAAAAGTACAATAAAACGAAAGATGATGGTATGGGTACACTCGTCTCAACCCGATCTATCAGCTTTTCAACTAACCCTAGCTCGAAATCAAACCCCGAGACCTCGGATTCCTCTTCCTCTCTCTTCTCCTTGCACTCTCTCTCACGTGCGTGGAGCCAAAATGACGGAGAAAAGGTCACTCGCGGCATTTTATTTTCTAGGTCGGCACTCGAGCGCCCAGCAAGAGCTGGCCCACTAGTTCAAGTGCCCGGTAGGCCTAGTCTACCAAAATGTTCCATTGTCTCGAAACTAGATTACCCACATGAATTAGACCCAATCTTGATTATATTAACTTACTTGTCGTTTAATTATTATATTTTGTGTATCTGGAACCTTACAATTCTCCCCCACTTAAAAAATTTCGTCATCAAAATTAACGAGTCCTAAAATTCATTATATACCTCAAAACAAGTGGGGATATTTCTCCCGGATCTTATCCTCCTTCTCCCAAGTAGCCTCCTCCAGAGCATGATTCCTCCATAAGATCTTGACTAAAGGAATCGTCTTCGTTCGAAACACTTGGTCTCTACGGTCCAGAATCTACACAGGCTCCTCGATGTACGACAAATCTTCGCTGATCGATTGGGACACGTTGTCGATGATATGAGTAGGATCATAAACATACTTCTGGAGTATAAACACATGAAAAACATTATGCACCTCTCCCAAAATTAGTGGCAAGGCTAAATAATAGGCCACCTCCCCTATCTTCTCCAAAATCTTGAACGGGCCAATAAACCTCAACTTCAACTTCCCTTTGAGCCCAAATCTGGATATGCCCTTCAACAGCGATACCTTCAAGAAGACAAAGTCTCCGACATCAAATTTCAGCTCCAATCTTCTCCAATCGGCATAACTCTTCTGTCGACTTTGGGCCACTTTCAACTTCTCATGGATCAGTTGATTTGCTCAGACGTCTCCATAATAATCTCCGGCCCCATAAGCCATCTATCGTCGGTCTCTTCCCAATGAATCAAACAACGGCACTTCCTTCCATACAATGCTTCAAATGGGGCCATCCTAACACTCGTCTGATAACTATTATTATACGCAAACTCCGCTAAGGCTAAATGATCATCCCAATTGCCTTTCAACTCCATCACCACACCCTTAGTATGTCCTCTAAAATCTGAATGGTTCGTTCGGATTGTCCATCCGTCTGTAGATGATAAGCCATACTGAACTTCATATTCATCCCCAACTCACGATGCAGAGTTTCCCAAAATTCTGAGACAAACTTCGAGTCTCAATCTGACACGATGGTGGCCGAAATCCCATGCAACCTAACCACTTCATTAATACACATTCGAGCCAATTGATCCCTCGAATAAGTCGTCCGAATAGCCAGAAAGTGAGCCAATTTTGTGAGTTAGTCGACAATCACCCAAATGGCGTCATAGTTCTTAGGCGTCCTCAGCAATCCTGACACAAAATCCATAGATATATCTTCTCACTTTCAATTAGGGATAGGCAAAGGCTGCAAAAGATCAATTAGATTCCTACGCTCGGCCTTCAATTACTGACAGACCAAGCATCTTTTCACAAAGGTCACAATTTTTCTCTTCATATTCCTCCACCAAAATATCTTCATTAAATTCTAATACATCTTATTAATCTCTGGGTGAATCGTGTACCTAGACCGGTAAGTTTCCTTCATAATCTCTTCCTTCAAATCACCGACATCGGGCATGCAAATCTGGTCCCAGAATTTCAAGACTCCGTCGGCTCAAACACTGAAATCAATACTGGAGTCTTGGTTCAAATTTCCAACAACTTCAGCTAAAAACGAATTGTTCATTGGCTCTTTCATGATCCGTTTCAAGATCTCCGGCTGGACACCGAAGTGTGACAAAATCATCCGATTTTCTTGAGCATATCTCTAAATATCACAATGCTTCATACATTCTAACATCGCCATCTCCTTAATCCTCAAATGAGCTGCGAAACATGCTTGACGGCTCAAAGTATCTACTACCACATTGCCCTTTCCTTGCTGATGCTGGATTTCACAATCGAAATCCTTTAGATAATCCATCCATCTCTTTTACCTCATGTTCAACTCTTTCTAGGAAAAGAGATACTTGAGGCTTTTGTGGTCTAAACATACCAAGAACTTTTCACCATATAAATAATGCCTTCAGATTTTTAAAGCGAAGATTACTGCCGCAAACTCCAAATCATGCGTCGGATAGCTCTTCTCGTGGATCTACAGTTGCCTCGATCTATAAGCTATTACTTTCCCGTGCTGCATCACAACACAACCCAAATCTGTCCTGCTCGCATCAAAACAAAATTCAAACCCACCAAAACCTTCTAGTATCGTCAGGATCAAGGCGGATGTCAATCGGTTCTTCAGCTCCTGGAAACTTTGTTCACAATCATCTGTCCAGACAAACTTAACGTCCATCCTTGTTAAGCGGGTCAATGGCATAGAAATTCAGGAAAATTTCTCCACGAACCTCCGGTAATAATCCGCCATCCAAATGAAACTTCAAACCTCGATCACTGCTGACAATTGGCTCTAGTTAACAATAGCCTCAATCTTCTTTGGGACCATAGATATGCCCCCATTCGATATAATATGACCCAAAAAGGAAACTTCCCCTAGCCAAAACTCACACTTCTTCAATTTGGCATACAATTTCTTCTCCCGAAGCATCTGGAGTGCAATCTTCAAATGCATGGCATGCTCATCATAACTCCTCGAATAGATCAATATATCATTAATGAACACAACCACAAACTTATCCAAGTAGGGTCGAAACACCCGATTCATCAAGTCCATAAAAACGGTCGGGGCATTCGATAACCCAAATGGCATAACTAGAATTCGTAATGCCCATACCTCGTCCGAAAGGCTGTTTTTGTTATGTCCTATTTCTTAATCCTCAATTGATGATACCCCGAACGGAGATCTATCAATGAAAACACTTGTACTCCCTGCACCTAATCAAATAGGACATTAATCATTAGCAAAGGATAGTTGTTCTTAATTGTGATCTTGTTGAGCTCCTGATAATCGACACAAAATTGCAACAATCTATCCTTCTTCTTGACAAATAGCACCGGGGCACCCTAGGGAGATACACTCGGCCGAATAAATCCCTTGTCCAGAAGCTCCTACAGCGATTGCTTCAATTCCTTCAATTCGGCAGGTGCCATTCTATATGATGCTTTCAAGACAAGTGTCGAGTCGGGGACAATCTCAATCTTAAACTCAATTTTCCAATTGGGTAGCAACCCTGGCAATTCCTCGGGAAAGACATCCTCAAACTTATTAACCATCGGGATATTCTTAGCTAGCACACTGTAACTCCCAATCATGCAAGCATAAGCCAAATATGCTTGATATCTAGAATCCATCAACTGACGGGCATGCAAAGCCAAAATAAATCACGGTGGCTCCTTTCGCACCACGCATTGGAAATAGAACGGCTCACATCCCAGGATAGTGAAGTGAAATTGCTTATGGAAGCAATCCACACTGTCGTGACAACTCTCCAGCCAATCCATGCCCGAGATCACATCAAAACCATGCATCTCGAGCAAAATCAGGTCCACCATCAGCTGCAGCCCATTAATCCAAACTTCACATCTCGGATACAAAATATCTGTAACTACTGGCAATCCTGAGGGTGTGGAAATAACAAGAACATGATCCAAGATCCTCGGAGGGGACAATAAAGTATTTGCAAAACTTAGGGGCACAAAAGAATGGGTCGAGCCCAAATCCAGAAGAACATGTGCAGAAGTACTAAAGATGATAATAGTACCTTCTACTATATTCGTGGACACCTCCGCATCCCGAGCCATAACTGCAAATGCCTTCCTTGGAATGATCGGCTTCATCTCCATCGACCTCCTCGGAATATAGCAATCTTTAGTCATGTGGCCGGTCTTGTTGCAATTAAAACATGCTCCCACCCGCTTGAAGCATGGCTTTCCTTGATGGAACTTCCCGTAATAATTACGAACATCATCAGTCGTCGGTGGACTTGGTACTGCTGCTGCCACCAAATGCTCTGCCTTTCTTTTTCCTTTGTCTTTGGGTTTCGTCCTCCTCGGAGGCCCTCGGGATCCCAAGCCTTGACTAACAGCCAAACTTTCTCGATTTTTAAACCTCTTTGCAAAATGCTAATGCTGCTCTAACTCTCTCTAAAAAATGAGAGCCCGGTCCAATACCTCTCTATAATTACGCAACTTGTGCGTAATTAGCTGTCTCCTAATATCGTCCCTCAACCTGCCTGAAACTTCTTAGCTATCCTGGCTGGATCATCAACTATATCCGGGGCATATTGGGACAACTCTATAAACATGGCCGCATACTCTGCCACAATCCGATTCCCTTACCTAAACCGTGAAAACTCATCTTCCTTCTATTCTCGCAGGCTGGTTGAAAACTACTGCTCAAAAAATTCTTCCTTGAACAATTTCCATGTAATCTAATCCTCAGGAACTTCCATGGCTCCTTTCTGTACTGTCCACCAATGGTCAGCCCCACCTTTCAATTTATACGTCACAAAAGTTACTTTTTCTTCTTCGGGGTAATGAATAATAGTGAAGATTTTCTCCATTCTCCTGATCCATGCCCCTGCTTCAGCCGGGTCCAGATTTCCTAAAAACTCTAATGCCCTTTTATTGTTGAACAGGTCGTATGCCATAACTCTTCGATTTACTAGAGCTAGGGCTGGAGCAAGAGCTGGAACCAGGATTGGGGCGGGCACAGGTTGGCGATGACCCTAAGCTATTATCTCCATGACGTCGGCCATCTGTCCCATAATATCCAGATATTCTTTCTCCCGTCCAGATCTAGTTCTAAAACTTCTTCCTCGACCTAACATCCTCAATCCCTATCATTATGCATTAACAATAGGGTTAGACTTCCGCACCAAACTTAACAAAACCACTTAAACAAGGAGTTCAATCTGTACTTCAAATCTTATCGAGTTAACCTAGCCCTCAACTATGGTCAATCAATTCAAATCCTAAGGTATCTCTTGAACTAACTTCTCTCTCTGATACAATCTATGATGTACCGTATTACCAATCGAAAATCTGGTAGAGTCCCGACTATAATGTGGTCTTTAGCCTAATACAAAACCTGTAATCATCTTGTACAATATGGATAAATTTCACAAGATCACAAACACAGGATCCACAGTAATTTTCACAAAACATATACATCACCAACATAAGACAACAGGCAGCAGATTAGAACAGAGAGATTCCTCTAAGCCTCAGAGTACCCTTCACAAACCTACGAAAACAAACCAAAAATCCAAAATACCATAATCTAACTAAGTATATCACTACAACTGTCATACTGACAAAAGAACGAACATAAAAATATTCAATCTTTCTGTTTCTAAAAGAATCATCAACTGAGCTAAAAATACAAAATACAAATCCCCTAAGGCATAAAATACATAATCTCCATGCTTAAGCTAGGTACTGATCCTCTACTCCTTGTCGGGCAGGAATTCGTGCTGATCATCAGATGAGAGAGGTAACAAAATAGCAATGAGTGAACCAAAACTCAACAATGCACAATATAACAAAGAACGTGCAAAATTTTATTTTCAAAACATGATATTGTATATAGGAAGGAAATAAAGGCATATGAGTGATCATGCATCATGAATATATAAAGAATATGCTTCTGTGAATATTTTTCCAAGTTTTTTTAGTTATTTTCCTTTTTCTTTTCTTAATCATTAATTCATACTGAAAACTTATTTCGTTGAGGGATCGGGGCCAACAGGCCTTACTGACTAAAGGAGCGGTTGATCATAGCTTAAATTGTGTATACTTCTATACAATCAAAAGGCATCTCCTCCTATTCAAAACCCAAAGGCGGGCCATTTACATATATACCTTATAGACGGGGCTAATCAGCCCCAAGCGACAACAAAGCAGACAACGACCTTTCATTACAGTATAATAAGGCATGCCAAAAGATATTGCCCCTATAAAATACGGCCAGGATGATTATTGAGTTCTTACTGTAATATCTATAGCATGTCAAATTATACTATCAACTGAACGATCCTCGGTCCAATTTCTTAGTTTCTTAGTTATTTAGAGAATCCTACCCTAAAGCGCAAAATTCTTCATTCCAGAGAATGGTTCGTCAGTTCAATTAGTTTGTCGTTTCGGAGAACGATTCAATCAGTTCATCGCTTAATCGCAGAATATCCTTTCTTGTTTTTTTTTTCATTAAACTTGTTCAGATACATTATTCTTCGTGAACTTAAATTCTCATGTGTTCATAATTTCATATATAAAACATTTGAAGCTTCAAAGTGCTAATAATTTCTTACTGTATTAAGACAAGTATGATTTTTAGAGCGTCCGAACGATATTCTCCTTTACAACAGTTTGTATCATGATTTCAGAACTTACAAATTAACATAATCATAAATTATGAAATTAAATGGAAAACAATCACGTTCATAAGTCAAGATTTAATTTTTTAAGTCCATTTAGTGCATAAGTTTCATGGGAAATCGATCAGAAGACATGGGGCACGAGTTAGGGTTCTAGTATGCATAAACCGCACAAAATGCGGGAATTCGGTCACCAAATCGATGGAATTTCATTCTCAAGTCATGGGTTTCAATTATCTAGAGCCATATCATGCATAAAACCCAAAATAAATGGTAAAATCAGTTCGGGCACGGGTTAGGATTTTTGGGTGCAAAAAACCATTCAAATCTCACAAATCGAACATGAAATTGATATATTTTCATGCTTAGGTCATGGGTAATACAAAATGTAAATTTAATCGAGTATCAAAATGAGAATACCCAAAGAAAACGGAATAAAAGTACAAGAAAACAAAAAATGAGGGTATGGATGCACTTGACTTGACTTGATTTATCACTTTTCCAACTAGTTCTAGCTCAAAATCGAACCCCAGAACCTCAAATTCCTCTTCCTCTCTCTTCTCCTTGTGCTCTCTCTCTCTCTCTTGTATGCGTGGAGCCAAAATGACGGAGAAAAGGTCGCTCGCAGTCTTTTATTTTCCGAGTCGACGCTTGAGGGCCTAGCGGGCGCTTGCCTATAGGTTCGGATGCCCTACAAGCCCACTCCGCCAAAATGTCCCACTGTCTCAAAATTTGATTACCCACATGAATTAGGAAAAATCTTTATTACATTAACTTAATTATCCTTTAATTATTATATTTCATGTATCCGAAACCTCATAGTTTAGATTAGGTAGTGTACAAAATTCTTTCAAATTTAGCATGTTTTCGATGAGCAAAAAATGGAGATTTCAGCTATGTATTTTGAAGGCAAGGCAAATATATGGTTTTAGAAATATTATACTCAGCATTCAGCACTTTCTTAGGATTTATTCAAAGGCAATTTATATAAAAGATTTGGTGATCATTTGGTTACAGATATTGTGCAAAATTCAACAAGTTGTAGTAGAAACTTGGAGTGGAAGATTAGCAGGAAATATTTGAAGATTTGAAGTGTGGATGATGAACGCATATGTAGGGCTACTTTCCAAATCTTACTTCTTATCAAGTTTCCTTAATGGGCTTGAGGAAATTCAAACTATGGTAAAGCTGCACAAACCTACTTCATTGATAGAGACCTTTGAATTAGCAAAATTTCAATAGTAGCACTTGTAGGTAATAAGCAAAAAGGTATGAGCCCCTTACAAGCCATAATTAAGGATTCTTTCCAATAAAAATGACATTGGCAGAATTAATATTGGTGGTATCAGTAATAACTAGAATTAAGCCAAATTCACAACTCTATTGTCCGTCGACCAAAAACGAGCTGTCGGACTATGTTTTAAGTACAATGAAAGATTTACTCCAAGGCATAGATACAAAGAAAGGCATAGTAACTACTTAAAAAATAGAACAAGACATTAAAAAAGAGAGAGAGAAGAAGAAGGAGGAGGAGGAAATTGTTGCACCCTGGGTTCCGGGTTATTGTACGGATTAGGAAACCTTCGAATTCCTGGTCTGGGTCAAATCTCGGGCAAGTCCGGTCTCCGTCGCTAATAACTTGAAACCTATACAACACAAATTACAAACAAGATGTCAAAAGTCGGTAGGATGTCTCCCACTGAAAATACTCCGACGCTCAAATCAGTGACTTCCCGCAATGAACGGAAAGGGGGCACACATGTAGAGGCGCACTGGTAAATGTGAAGTATGCGGTAGGAGTGTAAAGATGCAAGATTGCGGGACTCAATAAGGAATTTATGGGAGGCTAGGTTTTGCAATTGCACTGCGATAAGTAGCTCACTACGGATGCTCCCGAGAGAGGCTTTTAGAATTCGATTCTAGGAGCAAGCTTGAGATCAAGACCTCTGGAAGCGTGTGTCTCAACATCCAAGATCGAACCGGGATCCTTTCTCCTGTAGAAGGAGAGGAGATTTATAGGCTTCAAGGTGAGGAGCTTTGGACGTGAGGATCCCCCAATAGGTGGCAAATGGGGATTCAACGGCCACTGACCACAGGCAATTTCCAGCGGCGTCAGTTATCGCCTAGCAGTGCCGAGGAGACCTCCATGAATTTCCAACCATGCTTGGTCTGCCTTTCACACGATGATTGTCTGGGCAGTGGTAGGGAACGGTGTGAGAACTGATTGGCAGCGTTGACTCTCGTCCCATTGGCTTGTCTCTCCTGTCTTCGAGCCTGCTGCCTGCAACCACATTAATGGGTTGCAGGGGGCGTTAGTTGGTCATGGCCCCTGGGCTGCCCCATAGGCTGCTAAGGATTTGGGGCCTCGCCAGTTGATGTAGGTTGATGTTGCTCGGGTTGGGCCTAGCAATCTTTGGGCCATATCAATACTGGACCTAACACTAGCCCCCCATACCTGAGCCGACCTGTAGCCAAGGCCTGGCATGTCATGGTAGGTCCAGTTGGCAATCACATGTCCCTCCTCGAGATGTGTTGTACCTTGTCTTCTTTTGGCGTTCCATCTTCCCCAAGTAGCTACGCAGGCTTTTTAGTAGCCGCAAAGATTCAATGCCTTGAACGGAAGGGTTCGCACGCTAAAGCCTGCAGTCACTCTGATGGATTTCCTGTTTCGTGAATGACGGCCATCGTGCAGCATGCCCCGCTGGGTGCTAGCAGGGCATTGGCTCGCCCATAAATAGGGGAGCCTCCTAACTGATGAGATCCATGACTTAGCCAATCTTTGGAGGAGTGATGCAGAGTCCTTGGCCTATCCCGCACCTCGCAGGGGTTCGCAAAGGAATCAAATGGACTTGCTAGAGATCCGAAGCTACCATTGAAGACTGTCGTTATGCCCTTCCTACGGGCAGTTCCTTGTCTTGATGAGGGTAGCTCGGCCACTTTGCCACAGTCCTATGCCTCCCTTGCGGCCGATATGGCCCCTAGTCGACGGAAGGATCATGGCGGAGCTATCACGAGGGGCTGTATCCCCAGTGTGATGGAGCGGATTCTTTTTTTTATATACTTCAAAAATCCTCCCGTCAGAATTTGTCCAAAACTAAGTCCCGAGATAAAGTAATCAAGGGAGACAGTCCAGACTGAACCAACACATGCAAGCGTACCAAATATGGACTTTATATATATATATACTAACAATACATACACAGGATCATCCAAGTCCGTGTAATATTCACGGCTCCAATTCTTTTAACATTTCATTTCATTAAACCAAGTTCGTACAGAGATGCCATTCTAAGCGCTGATTAGAACCAAAATTTTAATTGCGGAAGCAGTTCTATTCCAAAATATATACAAGTGGAAGTATAGTCATTCATTCATTCACAGTTTGAGATAAAGACATTAAACACTATCAAAATCCTCAAAAATCTTCACCAGGCTCTCTAATTCTAAAATTCCTCCTAGCTAAGCCTTTTCTATTCCTGCTCATCCAGTATCAATTCTACCATTTTATCTGGAGGGAAAAAATTGTAACAGAGTGAGATGAAACTCAACAAGGCACCAAAAATATGCAATATAAATCATGAATGCATTAACATAGAGTTATAGGAAATACCGAGGTTCATCATCGATGCCGATTCCGAAGTTCCAAATTCGATGTCAATTTTAAAAGTTCACAGTTGGGTGCAAAACTCCAGAATACATGATTTTATATTTTTAATGTCAATTTTTGAAGTGCAAAGTCCAGTCTCAAATCCGAAGCTCTTAGTGCAATATTAAATTCCGAAGTTCATGTACAAGGTTAATTCCCGAAATTTATAATGCCATGTTATTTTCATTATTCCAAGGGGACCTAGGCTAATAGACCCTACCAGCTAAGGGGGAGAGTAATCAAGGGTAAATTGTGTTCACTCCACACAATCAAAGGCCATAGTTCGATAATTATATCCATTTCCATTTCCATTCAAAATCCAAAGTCCAAAGTTCCATATCTCTGTCCTATCTTTATGTCCCGAGAATGGGTGGACCACGTATCACTCTATGGACGGTGTTACCCTTGATTACTACTATGATGTTCTAAGACATGTCGGAGAACCTTATTTAACTGCTTCACAGTTTTAGGTCCGAAGCACTTATTCATGGTTCAAACAAAATTCATCATATTTTCAAGGCCGATTTCATAGTTCACACAATCCATGCTCCGGTTAATATTAAAAAGACCTTCACTCTTTTAACATTTCAGCTTTTTGTACAGGATTTTTATGTAGAGTAGTTCGGTCATAAAATGAACAGAAACATGGGCCAACATATAAAAATCAATGTGAAGAGCTATATTCACGCAAGACAATTCCGGTTGTAATTTGAACAATAAAGCATGTACTAAATATGAACAAGAGTCAGAAATTTACAAAACGTGAAACTTAGTTCAGATTCATGCATGCTTCGTAATGAAACTTATACTTCTCAAAACAATGCTATAGAAAATAAATTTTGAAGTATACTTGCATTAAAACATTATTGCAATTTAAACTTAAAAACGGAGGTACATTTGCCTGATTTCCAAATTCTTTCACTCCAACTGGCCTAAGGTTCACTTTTCCTTTACGCCTCTAACTTTTTCTCGCACAAACTTTCTAACTCATTTTTTAGATTAGGAGTTCAGTATGTATAGAGAATGGATTAGGTTGGAGCAAGTGGAGTAAGTCACCTGCTCGTACTTTCTATTTCTAGAAGGTTAATGAGGTAGGTAGGAGTGGTTTACCTACTCTGGATAGTTGGAAGGACTGAAGCAGGGATCGCTGCTGCCCATGGCATTTAGCATGCTAGCTGTTCTGTGGAGCTATGTTGCTGAAGTATGATGCTGTTGCCTACTATACTTGATGCTGTCGGGTGAAAGCTGGCCCCTACTAAATTCCTGGATTGCTATGTGCTTCTTGCTGAAGCAAGGTGAACATCTGTCCTGCGAGATACTATGGTTTGCCGTGATGAAATGATTGTGCAGCTGTTATTGAACCAAGATGCCAAACGGTTGCTGCTGGAGCCATTTGCTGGCGTTGGGGGCTCTGGACGCTGAGGCAATTGCATAGGCCTGTTGCTGAAGGAAAACTCTGGTAGTTGGTTGGCTGAGTCTGCTACTGTTGCTTATTTGGCCTGCTTGGTGGTGGAATGGTAGAATTTCCAGGAAGGGTTGTTGTCTTCCATTAGCATGTGGGTGAAGTTTGGTATATACAATGCTCCTGCTGATGACTGATGATCTGCTGGGAAATCCTAGACTGTGCAGCTGCTGCTGATCTTTTACTGGCGTTGGGGCTGGGGATGTGCTGCAGTTGCCTATTGCTTTGTTGCTGTTGGAAAACTAGGGGTGCAATTAGGTTGATGGCAGCTCTTGTTTTTTGCTGTTATAAGCTGCCGCGGGGCGATTGGATGTTGTTGATCCAGTCGTTTCAAGAGTAGCTGATTATGAGTCTGTTCATGTATATTAGACAGAGTTCATATTCTGTTGTTTCTGTTGAACGTTGTCCTCCTCGAGGTTTTTTTTGATATATTTTCTGATATACCAATTGCTCGGGGTATGCCATAGCGTTATATGTTCTAACTCCAAAAGTAGCTGATTATGAGTATGTTCATGTATATTAGACAGAGTTCATATTCTGTTGTTTCTGTTGAACGTTGTCCTCCTCGAGGTTTTTTTTGATGTATTTTATGATGTACCAGTTGCTCGAGGTATGCCCTAGCGTTATATGTTCTAACTCCAAGTCAAAATACTTGGAGTTAAAATATAGATTTTGTAAATTTTTTCTCCCTTTAATCCAAAATACTTACTTATCAAAAAAAAAAATAATTGGAAGGAGCTCAATGGGGTAGGTAAATCTACTCTGGCGGATTTTTTAGATCGGTCTTAATCCAATTTTAATCTACTCCGATTGTTTTCCCATCCTCAAAGTTGCCCAGCATTAGTCCTCACAGCAGGCTAGCAAAGCTGTCTGACAATTTCCTCTTCAAAATGCTGCCCGGCAGATTTGGCTTTAAAGGCAAGCCGGCAACTTAAGATGTTAGGCAAATCTAACTTCAAGCAACCTGGTGAGGTGCTTACCAAAACACGCCAGCAAAAGCTGTCAGGCATTTATTTTCTCAAAAGTCGGTTATCATTTTGCTTCAAAATTTCAACCCTTTGCCGATCAACAAAACCAATTTTCGGTCGACATTTCATCCTCAAATTTTCTGTCAACAACCACATAATTCCGGTTAATACTTCATCCTCAAATTTTCGATCAACGATCACATAATTCCGATCAACACTTATAACTTCAGTTAATATCCCTAATTCCAGCCGTCATTAACTCCATCCACCATCAACTCCATCCTTCATCAACTCCAACCCTTCACCTACTTCGGCCATCACCTTATCATCATCAACTTCGGCTCCCATCACACACCACATCAACTTCGGCCTCCATCACACACCACATCAACTTCAATCTCCATCACACATACTGTCAACTTCGGCCGTCACATCAACTTTCTCCTTCAGCATTCAACTTCAGCCTTCACATCAACTTCCTCCTTCAACATTCAACTTCGGCCTTCACATCAACTCCGGCCTTTAAGAGCTCACAAGGCCTAATTATCATGTTGTTTTTGGGTTTGGGATCTCACACCCAGGGTGGCGCACCATTGTTGGGCCTATGAGATTTCTGAGGGCACCACCAAACTTCGAGGCGGATGGGGCATCTGCTTCCTTGAGGCGTCGAAAGCCAAGAAGGGCAGACCCAATGCTCCTCCGCATCGCCAAGGTGGTGGAAGAGATGGAGGTTCGCGTGTGGGGCACCATTGGAGAGGTCCAGCAGACTCAGGCACGCACGGCTCATTTCGAACAAGTATGGACGGAGTCTTAAGCAAGGGTGTCACAGCTTTCTGACGCCAACGTGCAGCTCGAGACCGCATTCTGGCCCTTCAGGAGGAGTTCGAGCGACTTCGAGCACGATCTAGGGAGGAACGTGTGTGGCTGGAGGCCGAGTTGAGGTTGAGGTTTAGGCTAGAATAGATGGCTCCTGTGCTGGAAAGGAGGTTCCAGGAGGGCATCCATCTCAGCCGGAGGATAGTTTCACTGGAGGAGCCAAGCTTCTACATCTCGAAACTCATGTGCCAGGACACTCGTGGAACTAACGAAGTTCACGACACCCGATCCTCTAGGGCCCGGAGAGGGCAGTTAGATGTAACCTGTAGTCGTCGGCTGCCTCATTCTGTAAAGAAAATTTTATTAGTGAACCATATAATAGAAATTTCTCTCTTTTTCTTCTTTTTTTTTTTTGTGGTTGGCTGGGCAATTTGTTCATAGCTTTTCATTGTGCTTGAATGGTTCGTTCGTCCTTCCTATTCCACGCTTTGGGAGGGCTTGTCGCCGCCATTTTTGGGAACCCAAATTGCCGCATTAAATGCTAGTGTGATAGCCAAGATTTTGGCTAGAGGTTGAGGAAATGATGGGCTACGTTCTGACAGGTGCCATGATTGGCCGATGCTTGAGACTTGAAGCGCTCTGCCGACTAGGTGCATGGCATAGCCAGTAATCAGGGAGCTAATTGCGTTTCCTGCGCACTTGGCCCTTCATTTCTTGGCATTGTCTATTTAACCAATTCCTTGGCAAATTTCTATGCTTCACGCTTCCCTGCACCATGAGTTTGCCACATTGCTTCAAGAGTTATGGCAAAGAAGAAGAGTTCGCCTTCATCTTCCTGCGCTTACTATTTGATATGCCATGAAGTTCGAAACACCGCATCAGTCTTGTCGAAAGGTGCCATTGCTGCACTAATGGTTGATTACGGTGTTCCCAGCAGTTGGGCTTACCTCGCTCCTTGCCCGACTGGAAGGGCTAACACTCCCCTAGAGGGCTTCATCGCCGTCTACGATCACCACCTGAAAGGAGGACTTCATTTTCCTTTGGCAGTCGACTTGTGCGGGATTATCGAGTCATTAGGCATTCCCATCGCAAGGCTCACCCCAACTCCGTCCGCTATTTGGTGACCATGTGCGTCTTCGTTCATCTCTACCCCGGTGAGTTCACCACAAACTCAGCAAAAGTGATCTTTCACTTTCCTGAGTTCAAAGATTGGGTCTCAATGTCTCCTCGTGTTGGCTTCCACTTTTGGGAAACTAACCCTAACTCAGTGAAGAATTGAAAGAGTCATTTTTTCTTCATACAGTTTCCTCCAGAGTGGGAGATTACCAACGAGTGGGGCCTAATCTCCAACTTCTTTTAAACGGACATGACCGTCGAAGAAGTGAGCAAGGAGTTGAAACTGGTCGCTGGAATTCAGTCATAAATGGAGACGTTTTCTGTGCAAGGCTTCTACTTGACCTCCACTGCTCTTTCTACTGCCAAGTGGGAACTTTCAAGCAGCTGGGTGGCGGATGCTTCGTAGAAGAAGAGGAGGGTTAGAGCCATCATTCTCCGGGAGCCGATGACGGGATCCTCTAGGGAGAGCGACTTACTGCTAGAGACCTCTTCAGACAAAGAGGAGGCTTCCCTAAAGAGGCTAAAGGCAGCCAGAGCCACCTTCACCCGGAGGACGCAGAGACTGGTTGTTGGGCCAGCCGCGCATGTTGAGAGTTCTAGGTCGGAGCAGGTGTTGGATTCTGAGCCACGGTAGGGAATAGCTGAGCATTCCCCAATTCCTACTATGGTGTTGGCAGAGTACAGAGTTCCTGCGGTGGGGCTTCCTTCTAGAGGGGAGTCCCTTACGGACCCCTTCTTTGATCAAGAGCCGCAAGAGGCAGCAGTTGGACGCGTTGTGATCATGGAGATTGACGCACCAGGATCTGAGGAGTCAGATGAGGTGGGCACCTTGGAGCCCGTGCTAGGATTAGAGGAGGCTCGGAGCTCGTTGTTTCACCTACTAGGGCGTCTCTTGAGGCGTGCATCTTGGAGATTTCCATTGCTGAGGAAGGCATTGAGGCAGGTTGGGCTGCTGGTTCAACTCGCGTTGTCGTGACCCAAGCGGTGGAGGCGGTCTAAGAGTCGGAGCCCTCGAGCATCCCTCGGACGTCTACGGTGCCAAACGCTCCTAGCTCCGTGGAGGTTGTTGTTGAGCTCTCTGAGCCCCCAAGGGCACCTGCATCAAGAGGCAATCCCAATCGCACAGACGCACCCCTCACTCAAGTATGATCATCTTAGAATGGGCATACTTCTATTACTGGGAACGTTGGGAATTTCTGATTCTCTATTTTCCCATGCAGGTTCTTGAAGAGCTTGACTTCATTGACTCGGTGTGCACTAAACTGCACAGGTACTTTCGTCGGATCAGGGAAGAGTCTGAGCAGGAGGTGATCCAGCATGCAGAAGTTGAGATCACGGCCCTTAGGGAGGAAAGTGAGTGACTGAGAGAGGAAAAGCAGCAGCTGAGGGGCTGGATATCCACTTTGGAGGACGACATCACCCACATCCTGACGGACTTCAGGTTGCGGTTTACCCCGAAGGAGGTGGGCCATGTGCTCGATGCCAAGTTTTGGGATCTGCCTGTGCCGCCAGATTGCCTCCGTTGCGTTCCCGGGCGCTTTCGTAGGGATCTTTCGTCTGAGGAACGTGGGGATCTCCGACAACTCTCGCTTGAGAGACTTTACCGAAGAGGTTGGTTTGTCGGAACCATAGGGTCATCAGAGTTTTTGTACAGTTTTTTCATTTTCATTGCTCAATTGCTGCTTTGTAATCTTGTATAAACATAATAAATGAAAGGCATCTTCTTTCCTTGTATTCACTATTTCTAAATACTTGTGATTTCTCTTTGTCTTGCAAACTATATTTGAACAACTAAGCTATTGAGCTATTGTCGCCAAGGCCCCAATCCGATACCTTCTTACGCTATGCTTGTCCTTCATCAGAGGATATCGTTGCATCTCGCGTGTTTGGTGGGAAGCTTAGTCCAGTGAGATGGATGTTGTCGCAAGCCCGGTAGAGCCATACTAAGGGCCAGCTGGGTTTTCAAGCCACAGCGGCCAAACCCTGGGCCATAGACCTTCGCATGCACGGTACCTGTCTTCGACGCTCGACCCCACTCAAGGCATCATCGCTCCCATGCACATGGTCCTTGCCCACAACCATCGTTGACTGAGGGTGCTATCTTCTTTGGGAGAAAGTCGCCGCACGCCTACCGTTCTTACCCCCTAAGGTTTTGGTGGTCGTGTGTTGGGGACTTCAAAAGCCCCCAGGCCTGATATTTCAACCGCATGGGTCGCCTGGTATGGAATCAAGGCTTTTGGGGCCACTCTAGGCCTTTCAGCGCGGAGCCAAAATTCAGATACAACCGCTTCTGGGCCGCTTGGCACGGAGCTAAGGTTTTGACGACCGCTAAGGGCCTTTCGACGGGGAGCGAAAATTTAGATACGACAGCTTCTAGGCTACTTGGCACCGAGCTAAAGTTTTGGGTTTGCAGACGGATGAAAATCCTTCTAACTTAGGCATAGTCTAAGTCATTCCATCTTTTGAAACATCATGCATACAAACACTCATATGCAATGGCACATAAGAATATAGAAATAATTAATTTCATTAAATGCAAACATGATATATGTACAAGCACTCTTCGTCATGTGTGTGCATGCCTTACTTGGGTTTGGTGTTGGACTACTAGTAGTACTTCTTAAGGTTGGTGACCTTCCAAGTCCGAGTGACCAACTTGTCGTCCTCGGTGTATAGCTTGTATGCTCCGTTTTGGAGGATTGCCAAGATGAGGAATGGACCCTCCCAGCCTGTGGAGAGTTTGTTCCTGCTAGCGCCCTTCCCCGCTGCCTCTACACTCCGGAGGACAAGGTCTCCAACCTAGAGTGGGTGTGCCTTCACCCGCTTGTTGTAGTACCATGCGACACGCTACTGGTAGGTTACTGTACTCAGGCGGGCTGTGTCACGGACCTCCAAAAGTAGATATAGGCATTCCCTAAGTCTTTGAAAGTTGATGGCTGGATCAAAGCACTCGACCAATAGGCAAGGAAGTCCCACTTCGACAGGGACAACCGCTTCAACCCCGTAGTAGGGGCTGAAGGGCGTCTCCCTCGTGGGTTCTCGTGGTATTATACGATATGACCAGAGTACGGAGGGTAACTCATCAACCCAATAGCTCCCTACATCTTTAAGCTTAGTCTTCAGTCCGTGCAGCAGTGTCCAGTTGGTGACTTCTACCTGTCCGTTTGCTTAAGGGTATGCCACAGACGTATAAATCAGCCTGACGCATATGCTCGCATAGTATTTGGTGAATTACTTGCTGGTTAACTAGGTTCCATTATCGATCACTATGACCTCGAGATTCTCAAAACGGCAAATGATGTTCTGGCAGACAAACTCCGTTGCATTCTGCTCGGCGATTCGCACCAAGGGAATAACTTCGACCTACTTAGTGAAGTAGTCGATACTGATGATAAGGAACTTCCTTTGTCTAGAGGCTAAAGGTATAGGCCTAAGAATGTCGAGCCCCCACTATGAGAATGGCCATGGGGACTGAAGGCTGTGTAGATCCGTATGAGGCAAACGGGTTATTGACCTATGGATTTGATAGCTTTCGCACTTCTTAACAAATTCCAAGGCTTCCTATTTCATCATAGGCCAGAAAAGACCTTGCCACATGATTTTAAATGCAATGTGTTTTCCTCTAATGTGGGAGCCGCATATTCCAAGGTGGACTTCACTCAGCACGTACTCGGCTTCCTCTGGAGTTAGGCACTTCAGGTGGGGAGTTGAATACCCCCGCTTGTATAACCTACCATCGATGATTTCGTACCAGCCTGCTATCTTTTTAATTCACTTGGCCTCGTCGGCGTTGGTCGGCAATGCCCGTCCATCGGGTATTCGTAGTACGGGGTCATCTAGTCGTCACCTTCGCTTACCCATAGCACCTCCTGGTCTGGACCATCCACATTGGGCGCAGCTAGAATTTGCCGCATGCTCCTAGCGTACTGCTCCAGAGATCATGCTACAACATCCCTCGCCAACTAATCGGCTTTTTAATTTTTAGCTCTTGGGACGTGTTCGATCTCAAAACTTTCGAACGTCTAGATCTAGGCATTTGCTTTCACTGGGTACTTTGTAAGCTGCGGGTTTGACGTCTCGAAAGCTCCTTGAATCTGGTTGACCACTAGCTCCGCGTCACTTCGCACAACTAGTGACTTCGTGAAGCATTCAATGGCCAAATGGAGTCCTGCTAGAAGGGCTTCATATTCCTTCACATTGTTGGTGGCAGGGAAAACCAGAGCGACAGAGTACTTGATCTCTTATCCGTCTGGTGTTCTAAGCACGACTCCGGCTCCGCTGCCTGCTTATATAGAAGATCCGTCGACATTCAGGATACATACGGGGACGTCTGGCGTGTCCAATCCCTTAAGATGGTGTGGGGCATTTAGAGTTGGGGCCGCCGCCTCGACGATGAAGTCCACCAGTGCCGTGCCCTTGAGGGTCGGTCGTGGCCAAAACTCTACATCGAACTGACCTAACTCTATAGCCCACTTGATCAGCCATTCGGACGTCTCCTGTTTCTGGAGAATTACCTTCAGGGGCTAGTTTGTCAATACGATGATTTGATGCGCCTGGAAGTAGGGCCTCGACTTTCAGCGCAATAGATGAGAGTTAAGGCAATCCTCACTGCATTGGGTATCGGGTCTCCACGTCCATCAATACTTAATTCACATAGTACAAGGGCTGCTGCGTGCCCTCCTACTCCCTAACGAGCACTAAGCTCAGCGCCGTGTCCGACGTAGTCAGGTAGAGGTACAGATCCTTGCCCACAGATGGTGAACTCAAGAGGGGTGCACTAGCGAGGTATGTCTTCGGTTCTTGGAATGCTTCCTCGCACTCGTCCGTCCATCAGAATCTGGATACTTTTGTTCCTCAGAGCACCTTAAAGAAGGGCAGATACTTCCTCACGAACTTGGCCAAAAATCGTGAAAAGTCTTCCGGCCACCCCTTGAGTTTTTAGACTTCCTTCACTGTTTGCAGGGGCTCATATCGAGGATGGCTTTGATCTTCTCTGGGTTTGCTTCTATGCCGCGTTGGGATACTATGAAGCTCAGGAACTTTCCGGAGGTTACCCTAAACATGCACTTTGCCGGATTTAGCCTCATCCTATGAGCTTGGAGCACCTCGAAGGTCTCCTCCATATCACAAACGTGATCGTTGGCTATTTTGCTTTTGACGAGCATGTCGTCCACGTACACTTTTACGTTCTTGCCAATCTGGGTCTCGAACATCTTGTTGACTAGAAGCTGGTAGGTCACCCTGGCGTTCTTGAGGCTGAATGGCATGACCTTATAGCAATAAGTTTCCTAGTTTGTCATGAAGGAGGTGTGCTCCTCATCGTTCGGGTCCATCCTGATTTGGTTATAGCCAAAATAGACGCCCATGAATCTTAGGAGTTCGTGCCCGAAATTGGAGTCCACCAACTAATTGATCCGTGGAAGCAGGAAATTATCTTCAGGGAAGGCTTTATTAACATCGGGAAATTGTCATGAAGTCGATGAACATTTGCCACTTGTCGTTGCTCTTCTTCACGAGTACGTTGTTGGACTGCAAATTCAGGTATTGTACCTCCCTTATAAATTCGGCATCCAGCAATCTTTTCACTTCCTCTCTTATAGATATTAGCTTCTCGTCAGAGTAGTTTCTACGCTTCTACCTAACGGGCTTGTGGCCATGATCGAAACCCAACTTATAGACCACTGCTCCGACCGGTATCCTAGGCATATCTACAAGTACCCACACAAACAAGTCAGTGTTCCTTGGGAGGAAGCTGATGAGTTGGTCGCGGCTAGGTGCGGTAAGGGAGGCACCGATATGAACACACTTCTCTGGCTCAGTGGGGTCCAAAGGGACCATCTTAGTCACTTCACTCGATTAGGCTTGCTGCAGTGTGGCTTCGTCAGGAAAATCCAAGTCTCCATCCTGTCGGTCTGGCATCGTAGGGGTGACTTGGGAAAGGTAGCACGTCCGTCTCATCACCTGATTGCCAAGCACCTCTCCTACACCATGTGGGGTTGGAATTTTCACCTTCAAATGAGGGATCGAAGTGATGGCCCTGAAGGAAGTGATGAATGGTCTGCCTATGATGGCATTGTAGACGAACGGTAGGTTGACGACGAAGAATGTTAGCTCCCACATTGCAGTACGTGGGTAAGTTTTCATCATGATTTCTAGCTGGATTTCTCCCTGCACAGGCACGGGTTCGTTATCCAAGCCATACAGAGGGCCTTCGTCCACTCTCATCTGATTTTGCCTTAACCCAAGTTTGAAGAACTCATCAAGATATAGCAAATTCTAAGAGTTTTCATTATCAATGAAGATTCGTTTTAGTTAGTAATTAACCGTACCATCTGAAACGATGGTGAATACTTTTTTTTTTTGGTAAGCAAGAATTTTGGATTAATGGGAGAAAAAAAAGTACAAAATAATATGTTTATCTCCAAGTATTTTGACTTGATGATAAAACATAATACGCTAGGGCATACCCCGAGCGGACCGTACATCTGAATATACAAAAATGCCTCTAGGAGGACAACGATTACCGAAAACAACAATATTTGACATTTCCATCGTAAAACAAGACTGAACCCAGTCAACACAAAATACTCAAAAGAAATCATGGCTCCAAGGCACCACAAAACCAATGCAATTGCATCCTAATCACCGTGGGCTTCCCAAATGGCAGTAGAACTTCAGCACAAAATCTAGTCACCATCCATCAGCATCCACGTTGTAAATCAGAACCAGACAAACAGGCTGTAACGACAGGCAGCAGCTACTCCCATACAAGATACAGTTTCATATGGGCAAATTGAAGCATGAAAGCAGACGCAACTGCATACTCCATCTTCATCAGGGCTGCAACTACCACCAAATCATCCTCTGCCAACCAACAGCTGCCATTCACCCTGCTTCTTATTTCAGGGGCAGTAGCAGCCTTCAGGGGCAGCAAAAATGGCAGAACCACCAACTTCAACCTAGCTGCATACCAGTCTCACCAGAAGCTCTGTCACCACCGGGCAACAGCAGCTTCATC
>JAODPA010070457.1:0-31491 GCA_025585075.1 Nepenthes mirabilis | reverse complement strand
AGTATACAAGAAATTTCTCGCCATAAAGATAGTGCCTCCAGATCTTCAAGGCAAAAACTACCGCAGCTAATTCCAAATCATGGGTTGGGTAGTTCTTTTCATGAGTCTTCAACTGTCGAGACCCATAAGCAACCACTTTCCCCCACTGCATAAGAACACAACCAAGCCCCAACTTAGACGCATCACAATATACCTCAAATCCACCCGTGCCAACGGGAAGTGTCAGAATTGGGGCTGAGGTTAACCGATCTTTTAGCTCTTGAAAACTACGATCGCATTCCTCAGTCCAGATGAAGTCTACCTCCTTCTTCGTCAAACGGGTGAGAGGTAAAGCTATCCGAGAGAAGTTCTCCACAAAGCGACGATAATAACTAGCCATCCCCACAAAACTACGGACTTCTGTCAAGGTCGTCGGTTGACTCCAATTAACTACTGCTTCAATTTTCTGTGGATCAACCGTAACGCCTTCTCCAGAAATTACATGGCCGAGGAACACCACTTCACCGAGCCAGAACTCACATTTCTTGAACTTTGCAAATAACTGATGCTCCCGAAGGGTCTGTAGCACAAGTCTCAAGTGCTCCTCATGCTCGGAGTAATCCTTGGAATAAATTAAAATGTCGTCTATGAAAACCACGACAAATTTATCCAAGAACGGCTGAAAGACTCGATTCATCAGGTCCATAAATACCGCGGGAGCATTAGTCAGGCCGAATGGCATCACCAAGAACTCGTAATGACCATATCTCGTTCGGAAGGCCGTTTTTGCAATATCCCCATCTTTAATGCGAAGCTGATGGTATCCGGACTGAAGATCAATTTTAGAATACACCGAAGATCCCTGCAACTGATCAAAGAGATCATCGATCCGCGGAAGGGGATACTTATTTTTTATCGTGATCTTGTTCAGCTCGCGATAATCTATACATAGCCTCAAGGCTCCATCCTTCTTCCTAACAAAGAGAACTGGAGCACCCCACGGCGATACACTAGGTCTAATGAATCCCGAATCAAGCAAATCTTGCAGCTGCTGTTTCAACTCTTTTAACTCCGCAGGAGCCATACGATAGGGAGTTTTCGATATGGGAGTCGACCCTGGCTCAAGGTCAATCCCAAAATCAATCTCACGGCGCGGTGGTAGAGTGGACAGCTTGTCAGGGAACACATCCACAAATTCACAAACCACAGGAATGTCTGACACAGGCAATCCCCGATTCTCCACCACGCTAACATAAGCCAAGAAGGCTTGACACCCACTACTCAACAGGTGGCGAACCTGCAGAGCAGATATGAAATGAGATTGCTCCACTCTCCGTACCCCCTGAACATGAAAGGGGTCACAATCTGGAATAGCAAAGTCTACCCTTTTACGGAAACAATCAATCGTTGCATGATACTTGGAAAGCCAATCCATACCCAGGATAATATCAAAGTCACGCATGTCCAACAGAACCAAATCAGCCACCAAGGGAAACCCTTTTCCTCCACAATACACCCGAAGTAGGCTACATCGGTCACAACCGAAGACCCCGTGGGTGTAGCCACCATAGAGAAAAGTCAAGAGTCACGGGAGAGGGTGTAATACAACGAGCCAATTGGGGAGAAATAAAAGAATGAGTGGATCCAGAATCGAAGAGGACTGAACAAGATATACCACAAACAGAGAGTGTACCTTCTACCACATCATCTGAAGCTCTAGCCTCACTGGCAGAGGCTGCAAATACTTTTCCCTGAACCGCTGGCTTCGGAACTCGGACCCCCGAAGTTTGAGGGCATTCTCTTGCCCTATGCCCCACCTGCCCACAAGTGAAGCAAGAACCCGTCGCCATCGGGCACGGTTTACCGCCATGGTCCCTTCTACAACGCCTGCAGTAACCCACTGAAGCTTGAGATGATGATGAAGTCTGGCCACTCTTCTGGCCAGAAACTGACGGCTTAGATTTCTTGAACGATCCTCCAGAACTAGATCCGGAGCCATAACTCGACCCACTTTTACTGGATGACCTCTTCCTGAAATACTCCTCCCTGGCGTTCTCTTGCTCATAAATCAAAGCCCGATCCAGAACTTCAGCATAAGTGGCCAACTTGAGGGTCGCCAGGTGCTTGCGCATATCATCATGCAAGCCAGACAAGAACTTCCTAGCCTTCCTTTCCTCGTCATCAACCAAGAATGGGGCAAATCGAGATAACTCTGAAAACTTGGCATCATACTCCGCCACGGATCTGTTACCTTGCCTAAGTCTGAAAAACTCCTCCTCTTTCTGCACACGGAGGCTAGGAGGAAAATATTTCTCAAGGAATGCCTCTTCAAACATTCTCCAAGTAATTTCTGTCTCCGGTATCCCAAGAGCTCTCTTCTTCATTAGCCACAAATGATGCGCCTCACCTTGCAGCCGGTAAGACGTATACAACACTTGATCCTCCTCGGGGCATCTAATCACAGCGAATACCCTCTTCAAATTCTCAAGCCACGAATCAGCCTTCATCGGGTCAGGCTCCCCCAGGAACGCTGGCACCCACTCCTAAATAAAGCGGTCATAAACGGACGGCCCCGGATTATCAGGAGCCTGAACAGGAGCCGAAACAGGAACAGGAACAGGAGTAAGGTTCCGCTGCTCCATATTCTCTATGAGATTGGTAAGACGCCCCAACAGATTCAGATATTCTGCCTCTCGGTCTCGAGGCTGATGGTCACTTGACATTCTCCGACGTCTGGGCGGCATAGTCAATCGTGGAAGTCCTCACTGAAAAGGAAGTAATAACAAATTGAGCCAAAGGTTAGATCCTTATAACAATATCTTTCAACATGCTAAACACGTACATAATTAAGAAAACCTATACTCAAGTAGGCTATCCTATGACTACTCATTCGATCCCAACCTCCGACACCCTCATAATTTCAGATCCATCCTAAGGCATCCCTTCTCTGATACCAACTGTGACGGAACAGATTATTCCCCACCGAATAACCTCCGTCAATAATCCTAAGGACAAATTGAGAATATAATAATTATAAATTCTACAGAAAATTGGGCAGAGTTACATCTGTAAATTGGACATTTCTAAAATACAAACACCTGAAAAACACAACCTTGCATAATAATTCACAAATAATTTTCAAATAAAATCCAACGACAACCACACAGGACCCAAAAGCCACAAGAACCAAGGTGGCACCGGTGACTTGAATCAGAAGACACCGGCCAAGAAGGATGCCAACTAGGAACCCCGACATCACCATAAGTTAAAACCTGCGGAAGCATATAAACCACAAAACACAGCGGACTAATACATATGCATCATCCATCATCTACTAGCATAAGTTAACTCCATACAAGTTTGATCTGATACAAAAACCAAAACCCAAAATATTGTTGGCATACATCTAGCCAATCCAAGTCCAAGTCTCGAGCCAAGCACGTAAGACAACTAGCTACCGAGCTTCTAGGGTCTACGCTGACTCATCAGGCATCAAGGTGTTCTCATCTGAAAAACATAAAGCAAGGGTGAGTATAAAGCCCAACAAATGAAATCATATCCCACTAACTAGCAACAGGCATCGGTATTGAAAAGAAAGAGCACAGGAACTGTACAAGGGGCATAAAAGGGAGGAGAGAACTTGAGATTATCTGATTCATTTTATTCATCTTTATTTAAATATTTATCTTTGTGGACCCTGGAGCTAGTAGATCGTAGTAACCAATGAAGTAAGAGAACGAGGAAAGTAATGTGTTCGCTACACATTCTAAAGCCACGGCTACATTCTTAGGTCGGTAGCACATGACCACTGGTTGAATCCATGCAACAATCCACAGAATAGCTACATCTCGATATGTAGTGTTCAACGACACGCCCCACACCCCCGGGGACCTGGGCAATCCTCGTTCTTTCACTGCAGTGTCCTGGAACTTGCCATGTACGTCACCCACCCCCCAAAGGCGGCCAGAGTATATCTTGGGTTCCCACCATGATGCACATGGCAGGTTAGAGGAAACCACTCCTATCGAACACAGTCCTAATTTCAAGGTTTGACTCTTCAGGAGGGAGGACCCACTACACGATACAATCAAACATCACTGGGAAGTCTCATTCCCATCACACGTTTTCCACGACATACCTAGTGGGTCTCCCTCCATTACTTATTGGACATAACTTCTTCTTTGAGATTATCTTTTATCACAATTTAACACAATGTTCACAAGGAGTTTGAATTCTTACCTCCGGTGGACAACCACCACCTTAAAAGCTCTCGGGACACGTTCCCACGTTTCCAGTGCACAATTTATGATGTTCAAAGCTTATATTTTCACATCAACACATATCATAAGCTCCATCATAATTATATAGAAGCAACATGAGCAATTTCCCAATTTATTCACGGATGAACAGTAATTTAGAGGACTCGGAGGCCACGAATTGGTCATAACACGCAAGATTTTTCCCGCGGCCAACATATATGCACAATAAGAACGTGGGGATTCATATTATGAAGTCAATTTAACGATTTACCGGTGGGAAACGGGAAACCCCCAAAATCCCGTAGGTTAGGGTTTGGGCGAAGCTCCACCGAACGAATCGGTGAGCAAATCAGTGAAAAAATTATACTATCCTTGGTCTCGAGTCTCGGGTACTGTATTTTCGAAGCCATGGGTGGGTATAAACATGAAAATACCCGGTAAATAACGAAAATCGACGAAAGAGGAAAGTTAGTGGGTATGAGAACACTTGCCTCGACGCGTGCTTTAACTTTAATAACTGGCTCTCAGACCGAATCGGACATCCAAGCCTCGTTCTCCCTCTTTCTCACTCTAGAAACGTGCCTCCCTCTCTCTCTAGAAACCCTAGCTGTGTGAAAAATGACGAGGAAAGAGACAGGGCGCGTAATTATACTGCGCCGCCCGCTCGAGCAGGGCTCAAGCGGGAAGCGAGCCGCCCCGCTACTGGTTTTTCAGCTCGAGCCGAGCTCGCGCAGCCAGCAAGCGGGTTCGCTACTGGTTTTTCGGCTCGAGCTGAACTCGAGCGGCCAGCGGGCACTGGCTGCTGACCCCGGACTTCAGCAGGAGAAATTCCGGATATTTCCCACCTTTTTACCTTATACACATCCTTACATCAATCAATCGATCCATAATTAATTACTAAGACGACGATTAATCCTTAACTACCTTTCCCATAAGCCCGGAACCTCACAAATACAATTCAAAATATCAAAATAATGTGGAAGCGACTACAACCATAAATAAATTAGTGGAAGCAAAATCAATAAACTCATCATAATATAATGGTTACTACATTATCATATACAGACTTTATTCAAGATAAATCATATATATATCCAAAGTTCTTCAAGGTCTTCATGTTCTTCAAAGATCTTCATGTCCTTCAAATGTTCTTCCTACTGGCTAAATCCTATCTTCAATCCTTATCGAACTTCAGCATATCTGGAGGGGGAAAATGTGACGGAACGGATCCTATTCCTTATAGGACCCTCCATCAAACACTTACAAAACTCATAAACATTTAAATCCTGTAGAAATTTGGGGAGAGTCTCCTCTGCATTTAGACCAAGACCAAATATACAACCTGTATAAAATAACCTGTACGAGCACACAACAAATCGAATACCTTACTTTTTCTGCAATATGCATTCACAGGATCACAAATTGCCATATCATCTATGGCTTTAACATAACACATTTTATCCAACATTTTAGACTCAGAAGGAGATGCCATTTAGGACCTATACATATTCAGAACATCAAAATAATGTGGAAGTAACTAGTTCCATAAGTCAACCTGTGGAAGCAAGAATAGAACATAGATCATGATATGATATCTTTACATTATCGTAATATACTATGTTCTTTTCAAAATGCTAACAATAAGAATCCAAAATCTATTGATCGACTGAAGTCTTTCAAAGTCTTCAGAATTTACGAGCCTTCACTTCTTCTAGCAAGATCTGATTTCGATTCATTTTAGGCTTTTGCTTATCTGGAGGGGAGAACAGAAAGCAAGGAGTGAGCTTAACAGCTCAGCAAATGCACTCAAAATAATAAAAATATATAATTTTACATTTATACAGAATATACACATGCTTTTAGAAGAGAATTTAAAAAGGATGCGGGAAATTCATGCATGCAGGCAAGAGAATAGAAGTATAAATACGATACAGAATACTAGCAAACCTATTGCGGTGCTGAATACCAGAAAACATATAATTTCAGATCCTTCGGTTCAGAGCCTATTGCGGTGCAGAATACCAGAAAACCTATGATTTTAGATCCTTTGGTTCAAAGCCTATTGCCGTGCAAAATACCAGAAAACCTAAGATTTCAAATCCTTTGGTTCAGAGCCTATTGCGGTGCAGAATACCAGAAAACCTATGATTTCAGATCCTTAGTTCCTAATTCAGAATACGGTTCGGAGTCCCTATTTCAAAACATTAACCTAATTCTCGATCAGAGTCCCTATTTCAGAACTGATTCAGAATTCGGTTCGGAGTCCCTATTTCAAAACATTGACCTAGTTCTCGGTTTAGAATCCATATTTCAGAACCTTAACCTAGTTCTCAATTCAGAATCGTTATTTCAGAACATTAATCTAGTCCTCAATTCAGAATCCATATTTCAAAACCTTAACCAAGTTCTCAGTTCAGAATCTGTATTTCAGAACATTTAGTTTCCTTTTAAATCTGCTATCCTCCATACTTTACATCCCGAGGGTAGGATGGTTCTTATTTAGTTTAATTATCTACAAACCCTCCATACTTTACATACTAAGGATAGGATGGTTTCTATTCAGTTTAGCATTTACATACCCTTCATACTTTATATCTCGAGGGCAGGATGGTTTCTGTTTAGTTTAGCCTTTACATACCCTCCATACTTTACATCCCGAGGGTATGATGGTTTCTGTTCATTTTAGATATTTATAAACCCTCCATACTTTACATCCCGAGGGCAGGATAGTTTCTGTTCAGTTCATCCTTTACATACTGTGAGGTTCTGGGTTAAAAACATAATAATTAGAAGGTAATTAAGTTAACATAGGTAAATTGTGGTCAAAAGGTACGGGAGAAATCGGGTTGAAAAGCTCAAAGAGCCGAAATTGGTAAATCGGGAATGAAAATTGTAAGCCATGAAATATTAATTCGTAAATAAGATTTTAGATTTTAAATTATGATAATAATGACTTATTAAGGTTATATAATCAAATGTAAGGTTCAAGGATGTGAAAGATTGAGTTAGAATAGTCAAAATGGGTCCCGAATGGCAACAACGCGAAGTAGGCTTGATGTAGGCTTGCTGCGGGCCTGACCCGCGCCCTCTGTGGGATCGAGCCCACGGAGAGAATAGAATCCAAATTGTCTATGCTCGCCGTGCACTCGAGCCGGCCTGGGCAGTAAGGCTATGCTCGCCGCATGCTTGAGGGCGAGCCCATTTTAAAGCTGCGTGCTACTTTACAATTTTCATTTTCTCCATAAACCAAACCCTTCAAGAGAGAGAGAGAGTGCCAATTCTATAGAGAGGGATGAGGAGATCGAGCTTGTGGAGTCTGAATTCGTCCGAGAGCTAGTTATAAAGTGGTAATATGTGTCGACGCAAGTGTTCTCATACTCACTAACTTTTCTCTTTCGATATTTTTCATTTATCATCGGGTATTTTTGTGTCAATACCCACCCAAACCATGGAAAATATATTACCCATAAAATGAGACCAAGGATTTTCTAATTTATTGTCCACTTTACTCACCGATTTGGTCGGTGGGGGTTTTCCGTTTCCCCACCATATTTCGTTGAATGGACCCCAAAATATGAATCACCACATCCCAAATGCATATATGTGTCAGCCACGCAATTGATCTCGCACGTTTCAACCCGTTCGCGGCGTCCGAGCCCTCTAAAAGTACACTGTTACTATTCATCCGAAATGAAATGGGAAATTTGCATGTTTTCACCCTCATGTTATGTTAAATTGACCCCTAAATATGAATCGCCACATCACAATTGTATGTATATATCTACCGGATGTCTGATTCTGCAAGAATTGACCCGTTCGCGGCGTCCGGGAGCTCTAAAAGCCCCCTGTTACTGTTCACCCAAGTTTGAATGGGAAACTTTTCAAGCTTCCACCATTTAATGCTTATAAAATTTGTGTCTAATTAATCATGTTAAATTGTAAGCCCTGAAAATGTGCAAGTGTGTACCGAAAGAAAGGGAATGCGTCCCGGAGACTTCTAGGTTGGTATTTGATCACCCAAGGTAAATAAATTCAAACTCTCTTGTGAGCTTGAATTGAATGGCTAAAAAGGTTTAAATTCCAAAGAAAGGAAGGAACCGAGCAAGTAAAGGGAGGGGAATCCACCAAAGTACAATATGATGGATTTGACCACCTGGATGAAGATATGTGATCGATTTGATCTTCCAGATGGAGATAAGGATGGGAATGTGATTTCTCGATTGGAAAATGTGATGTACTTGTGGTGGATCTTCCCTCAAGGAAGGATTAATCCTAAAACTAGGACCATGGTTTATAGGGGCAGTATTTTCTGGTTTGCAATGTCCATCGCGGTGTGAACCCAAGGAAGACTTGGCTACGTATTCTTGCCGCTTGTGGAAGTGGGTGATGTTTGTGGTATGCTTTAGGATACTACTGTGAAAGAATGAAGATTGCCCTAGTCCCCGGGGGATATGGGGTGAGTTGAGATGGTCGAGTGCTGCAGGCCTAAAATGTAGCCGATGGTCGAGTGCTATAGACCTAAAATGTAGTCGGCTTTAGAATGTGTGGTAGGCACATTCCTTTCCTCATTCTCTCACATCGTTTTTTAGTACGACCTACTAGCCCGGGTCCGCAAAGATTAATGAAAGTAATGAAAATGAATAAACGTAACCAGAACAAACATGCAAACCAGATGATCCCAGATGTCCCCTCTCCTCGCATGCTTCTATTTTATTTAAGTTATATGTTTCCCCTGCCCAGTTACTGTTTTTCCTGTTATTTGCTGTAGTTAGTGATGTATGATTACATTTACTGAGCTATACGCTCACTCTTGCTGTTTCTCCCTCCAGATGAGAAAATTAAGCCGGTGCCCGATTAATTAGAACAAGGAGAGAAACTTGCTTGAGAAGATTTGCTGAATGTCGAAGGCCTGAAGATTTAAATATGTCTATTGTAATAAAATGTAAACAGTCTAGTAGTTCAATGCGGTTTGTTATTATTTTATGGTTATTGTTGTACTTCTACAGGTTTCTACATTTTGCTATGCTTTCGCAATAATATTGGATGTTTTGGATTTTATTTAGTCCTAAATAGCATCTCTTCAGACCCAATACGGTAGTTAGGAATACTGTATTGGAGCCATAGATTGTATGGTGATGTGGTCATTTGTATTGTATTGTAGTTCAAAATATCTAAATTGAATAGTTGTGTGCTTGTGCAGGTTATTTTAAAGAGGTTGTATTTTTTATTTTTTGTCCAGTTGCCGAGAAAACTCTACCAAAATTTCTGCATATTCCATAATGATAAATTATGGGTATAAATTTATATTATTATTAACGTAGGTTATTTAAGGAGAATAATCCGATCCGTCATAGTTGGAATCAGAGAAAAAAAGAGATGCCTTTGATTTGATCTGAATTGTATACAGAAGCTTTGGACCAGTTAAAATTTGGTCGAAATAGGTAGATTAAGGTATGGGCTGATTAAATTGGAATAGTTTGAGGTATCGTAGTTTGCCTAAGCTAGACTAGACTTCAGTTGGAATTTAGCGTTTAAGCTAGTTGATACCAAATGTAGGCCTAGACTGATCAATTGGGGTTTGAGGATTCAAGTTAATCTGTTCTATGTTGAGGCGAGATTAAATAATTCGGATTAGAGGAAATGCTTATTCTCGAGCTTAAGGGGTAATTTTGAAATGCATCAATCTTAGCCCCTCCCTCTAATCTGATTATTGGAGGATTCATAATATTGTGATGTTTGTGATCATAGGAAGTAACATTGTTTTTAGTCAAGGGAATACACGAGGTAGTAGTCAACTGTGAGGTCAGTAGGAGTTGTATGTGTGACGGACCAGATTATTCTCCATCGAATAACCTCCATCATTGGTAACATAAACCGAAGTCCATAACTAATATTTATGGATTCTACAGAAATTTTGACAGAGTTCCCTCTACAATTGGATGAAAATAAAAATACAGCCTGCTCAATTACATCATGTACAAGCACACATCTAACCAAAATAATTAACACAAAGCCTATAACATAACACATAGGATCACAACATCTGCCATATCATCCATGGCTCCAACACAGTACTCCTATCTACCATATTAGATCTAGAGAGATGCTATCTAAAATAAAATAAAGCTCAAAATATCAACATAAATGTGAAAGTGTAATTAAATCATCAAAACCTGCGGAAGCATAACAAAACCATAATATAATAATAAGCCACCTTCGACCATGAGTGGCTGTTACATTCCAGTACAACAAGATGACCAAATCTTCAATGCACTTGACGTCCAGCTAATCTCTTCAAGTAAGTCTTTCTCCTTGGTCTAACTAATCTGACACCGGCTAAGTGTTCTCTTCTGGAAAGATAAATAGCAACAGTGAGCGTACAGCTCAACAAATGTAATCATAAGGCACATCTCATAGTAGAAAGCAATAGAAGCAATAACTGAAAGGGGAGACACATGTAATCTCAACAGTCATGAATCTTGAGAGGGAAACAGGGGAGATCTGGGATCATTAGATTCTCACGGTTACATCAATAATGCATTAATTATTGTCATTTTACATTATCTTTGCGGACTCGAGTTAGTAGGTCGTACTAACCAACAATGTGAGAGGACGAGGAAAGGAATGTGTTTGTGACACATTCTAAGTCCGGCTACATTTTAGGTCTGCAGCACTCGACCATCAGCTACATTTTAGGCATGCAGCACTCGGCCATCTCAATCGCCCCATATCCCCCGGGGACCAGGCAGTTTCTCGTTCTTCCATAGTAGTATTCTAAGGCATCCACGAACATCACCCGCTCCCACGAGCGGCCAGAATATGTGGCCAAGTATTCCTTGAGTTCACATCGCAATGGACATGGTAAGCCAAAGCCTACTACCCCTATAAATCATGGTCCTAGTTTCAAGATTAGTTCCAACACTTGGAGAGGAAAATCCACATTTTCCATACACATTTACAATTTGGGAAGTCTCATTCCCACCACATACATCTCCATCCAACAGATCATTCCATAACATTGCACAATGTGGATTCCCTTCCATTTACTTGCTCGGTTCACAACTTTCTGTGGGACTCAATCACGTTATTATTAACAAATCATTCCAAGTTCACGAGGGAGATTAGGATTTCTTACCTCTGATGATTACGTATCATTTAGAAGCCACTAGGACTCATTCCCTTGCTTCCGGCACATGGATACACATTTCGGAGCTTACATTGCATTGAAACAATTAGGTATCACTTTCATAATAGTTAAATGAGGGCAAAACATGTACATTTCCCATTTCATTTCGAGTGAACAGTGTCAGGCTTCTTTTAGAGCATCCGGACGCCACAAACGGTTCGATACTTGTGAGATCGGATGTCCGGTGGATACATACGTACAATTGGGACACGATGTTTCATATTTTGTGCTCGATTTAACATAATACGATGATAGAAGCATGAAATTTTTCCATTCATTTTTGGATGAATAGTAACAAGGGACTTTTAAAGCTCCCGGATGCCACAAATGGGTCGAATCTTGCGGAATCGGACATCCGGTTGATATATACATACAATTGAGATGCGAGGATTCATATCCTAGAGTCATTTCAACAATTTGTGAAGGTAAAAGCATGCAATTTCCCCCTTGGATCTCGGGTGAACAGTGTTAGCGCCCATTTAGAGGGCTCGGACATCGCGAACGGGTCGAGAAGTGCGAAATCAAACCTGTGGCCAACATATGTACATCATTGGGACGTGGGGATTCACATTTTGAGGTCAATTTCATGATACACGGAATGGAAACGAAAAATCTCCAATTTCGTGGGTTAGGGTTTCGGTGAAACCAAACCGAGTGGATCGGACATGATTCGGACAAATAACTACATATTCCTTGGTCATTAATCTTGGGTTTCATGATTCTAATATTTATAGTGGGTATCAACATAAGAATACCCAATAAAATCAAGCAAAACATCGAAAGGGAACGAGAAGTGAGTATGAGAACACTTGCCTCGACGCGTGCTTTCATCTTTATAACTAGCTGTCGGACGGATTTGGACTCCAACGCCTAGATCTCCTCCCTTCTCTCACTAGAATCGGCACACACTCTCTCTCTAGAAGCTTTTGGGCTCATGGGAAAATGAGGAAAAAGAAGCACGACGCGGCTTTAAAAGAGACTGCGCTCGAGTGCACAGCAAGCGGAAGCATTCGGCCATGGTAGGCTCGAGTGCGCAGCGAGTGTGAGCAAATCTAGATTTTGGGCTTGATAGGTGGGCTCGAGCGCACGGAGGGCGCAGGTCTGGCCCGTGGTAAGCCCGCAGCAAGCCTACGTCTCATTTTCCCCGTTCGGGACCCGTTTTAACAATTCTAACCCAATCATTCACATCCTTGGACCTTATTTTTGACTATATAACATTAATAAGTGATCATTATCATAATTTAAAACCCAAAATCTTATTTACAAAGTAACATTTTACGGTTTACAGTTTTCGTTCCCGATTACCGATTCCAGCTCTTTGAGCATTTTAATCTGATTCTCCCACACCTTTTGACCACAATACACCTATGTTAACTTAATTACCTTCTAATTATTATATTCTTAACCCGGAACCTCACAACTCTCCGCCACTTATAAAAATTTCGTCCTTGAAATTTAACGAATCACAAATTTGCATAATCACAGGTAATCTTTCTCGCATCCAGAAATCATTCCCTCAGACAACGATTATTCTAGGAAACCTTAAGTATTTGAATCATTCTAATCCTCATCACAAAACAAATCCTTAGCCTCTCAGAGTGGCTCAACCCAGACACTTACTGATTTTCTCAACCATCGATACAAGGAAGACCTTATAACGATCCTCTGAATTTCAAAAGCGACCTACAATAATGCTGGCCATTTCTCCAATTTAATCCGATACTTCAAACGAATCCAATGAACTTCCACTTCAGTTCATTCCAAGCTCCTAAAGAATTCGATCACAGGGACTTCAACCTTATTCTTAATTCTCTAAGCCATGGGTTCACAACGCTTACACTACGCTACTCTGATTAAAACAGTTCTAGGATAGTCATACTATGAAGACAATTCCACAATCCTCAGACTACAGCCACATTTTGAGTTACAGTCATAACGATCACCCAAAAAGTCAGCATAACTTTAAATCATTACCCAGAATCTTAAGATCCTAATTACTTAGTAACCTCAAGATCCCGTTGGCATACCAATAAGCCAACTGATTCCAGCCAAACACATCTTCTATGATTACGATAAGTGGGTTGCCCTAATCGTCTTGAAACAAATCATAAGGACTTCATATTTCATGAACTCCTAGCTCCCAAACATCGAATATGGTTGTCTTCCTAATTCAAGAACATGGCATCCTATCACCCAATTATTTGGACTTACTCACGATTCATCTTTCACATCTCCTATGAAACTTCAAAGACATACAAGTCCAAAGACTCGCAGCATCAATTGCCAACATTGATGCCTACTTTCCCAACGAGAACACCGAGGTTCACTTTCTCAACCTTTAAACAAGTCTGTTCACATGCAATATCATATGATCATCCTTTTTAATGGTACAACTATTTTGGCTCTTAAAACTTTAGGTAATGACTATCTTCAAAGATAAAGCCATAAGTTCTCAAAGCGGAGACTTTAATTGCTAATTCTGACTTACATATGGGGTAACACTAATCATGAACTTCTCCCCCACTTAAATCAAAGGTATCCACCTATCTTGACATGAGAGTAACATAACCTTAACGTTTCTCAAAGGCATTACATCCCATGATAACTTACCAGACCCATCAGGGATCAACCCAAATGGCATGAAAATCAATTGCCCCCATCCGATCTCCAAAAACTACCGTTTATCTTTCGTTCTAACAATTACAAATCTCTCTAAGCCAAACATCTCACTTGAATTGTAGTCCTCGAAGAATACTTGTCGGATCACTTAATAACTTCGGTTAGACCCAAGATGACCATACGCTTTCACGATACTAATCGGTCTTTCCAATAGCCATCACTTAAAATCTTATAGATCCCAAGATCATGCTACCAAAGAGCTACAAGCCAATTGGGCATTTCCTCCACTAAAATCGCATTCCTTGAATTTATCTATGAAGTCACCTCAACACGGACCCGAATATAGCCAAAAGATCCAACCCATAAAATTTCATGAAACACCAACAAACCTACAAAACCCAAACAGCGTTTTCTGGACTTCATAGTGGCCATATCCTCATCCTGAATACTGCCGGGGCTATCACTCCCATTGATCCACAATTTACACGCTATGGACCCAAATCGATCTTAGAAGTCGTCAAGCCTTTACAACGGCCCACGTAATTCGCTTATCCATTCACAAGGTCCGTTTGACAATTCATCAATCTCCTAGGCCACCTCATTTTTGAAATTCATGAACAACCTTATCGGTCCGTCTTATCTACCTCGAAGGTTCTTGACTATTTCACAATGATACCAAAGCCTATACTTCCACGGCTTTGTATGGAGCTCTTAACGATCGCCGTCGATTTTGACACAACCTCGAATTATCGGTCAACAGATAAGTCAACCTAATCTTCCTTCTATAATCATCCCCAAATAGTCACACGGCCGAAGCCCCTCAATGACAACAAAATAACTTCAAGATGTGGCCGCATATACTAATTAGACTTAACGCAAATTCTCATTGAATGTTCCAGAGGAAGACGTCATCAATCTCTTGATACCTTGATCAATTCAAACTTACGCCTTAGATCCCACAACTCGATTGTCGGATGTCATCCTTTACCACTCCAATAGTGATAGCACTGCAGTTCGCCCACCGAACTACTATTAAGATCAAATTAAGACTTAGTACCTTAGCTGGCTCAAGTTCATATCCAAAATCACACAAATCAATTCCAAGATTCGTACATAAACATCCACCTTGATATGTCTTTTGTTCTTCCAAGTACTAGGTCACCTTTGCCGCTATTACAAAGCTTAGGTCTCCCAATTGCACATAACTCAAAACACAATGCAAACATGGGTTTAGAATCCCAAAAATGACACCAAATTACAATATTAAGCCCAAGGGCCTTACCTCTTATCACGACAGGTGGCACTTAATACTTTAAGTTAATACCTTAGAATCTTGATTTAAAACACTGAACCTCTTTGCTGCCCGTCCATGGATAAGGACATTCCTAAATCTTGCAATCCAACCAACCATTATTAAAACATGCTCCTGAGAGTCTCATCAAAACAAAGTATTCATCCTTAAAGCTCCTATAAGCACATAGGACAATACCTCTTAATCCTCAAGACCCATGATCTTTTTCACGTCAACTAACCGAGGTTAACTTCACTTCCTATCTAACATGGGGCAACATGCCATACCTTCTACCAGACATGGGGTCACCACAATGCAATCTTAAGTCTAAAAATCCACATCATCAACCTCAATATAATTCGAGGCTACCTAAAAGTCCAAACACTTAAGCATTTTTCCAAAACAATCATGAATTGTTATCCTATGACTTGATATACCCGAAATTTACTCTAGTCATACCAATCTCGAGCCGATGGCTCCACCCTATTCATTACACTTGCTAGGTTGATCAGGGAACCCTTGTTAACGAATTACTAGCCTAAGGACTTCAATCCACAGCCGATCGAACGTAAACCTCAAATCGAGATTAATTCACCTAGGCCTCGAATCAACACTGATCAATTCAAGAACCCAATTGATACCAATCAAATTCCAACACTAAGGTGTCTCTACACACCATCTTCCTCTTGACCCTACAACTAATCACTAATATTAGTATTCCCCGTCTAAGAGCCTCTACTAATATTTCCTTTAGACCGAGACATTTTGCATTAAGTCACTCCTTGAACACTAGCTAGGACACATAAGCTAGCCAATTGAACTAAATCATCACTCTTAACTTAGTGCAAGCCTAAGTCATTGGGATTGCGGTAACCAAAACCACCCAGACTAGATTAATCATCAAACACCTTTATTTACTTATTCAATCAATCTTAATCTAGCCTAAACTTTCGCATACGATTCAGATCAAATCAAAGGCATCTCTTTTTCTCTGATGCCAACTTTGACGGACCAGATTATTCTCCATCGAATAACCTCCGTCATTAGTAACATAAACAAAAGTCCATAACTAATATTTATGGATTCTACAGCAATTTTGGCAGAGTTTCCTCTGCAACTAGATGAAAATAAAAATGCAGCCGGCTCAATTACATCCTGTACAAGCAAACATCTAACCAAAATAATTAACACAAAGCCTATAACACAACACACAGGATCACAATATCTGCCATATCATCTATGGCTCCAACATAGTATTCCTATCTACTGCATTAGATCTAGAAAGATGCTATCTAAAATAAAACAAAACTCAAAACATCAACATAAATGTGGAGGTGTAACTAAATCATCAAAACCTGCGGAAGTATAACAAAACCAAAATATAATAACAAGCCACCTTCGTCCATGAGTGGCTGTTACATTCTATTACAACAATATGACCAAATCTTCAATGCACTTGACGTCCAGCTAACCTCTTCAAGCAAGTCTTTCTCCTTGGTCTAACTAATCTGACGCCGGCTAAGTGTTCTCATCTGGAAAGATAAACAGTAAGAGTGAGCGTACAGCTCAGTAAATGTAATCATAAGTCACATCTTATAGTAGAAAGTAATAGAAGCAATAACTGAAAGGGGGGACACATGTAATCTCAAAAGTCATGAATCTTGAGAGGGAAACAGGGGAGATCTGGGATCATTAGATTCTCACGGTTATATCGGTTATGTATTAATCATTTTTATTTTACATCATCTTTGCAGACTTGGGCTAGTAGGTCATACTAACACACAATGTGAGAGGACGAGGAAAGGAATGTGTTTGTGACACATTCTAAGGCTGGCTACATTTTAGGTCTACAGCACTCGACCATCAGCTGCATTTTAGGTTTGCAGCACTCGACCATCGGCTACATTTTATGCCTACAACACTCGGCCATCTCAATCGCCCCATATCCCCCGGGGACTAGGCAGTTCCTCGTTCTTCTACAGTAGTATTCTAAGGCATACCACGAACATCACCTACTCCCACAAGTGGCCAGAATACGTGGCCAAGTATTCTTTGAGTTCACACTGCGATGGACATGGTAAGCCAAAGCCTACTACCCCTATAAATCATAGTCCTAGTTTTGAGATTAGTTCCAACACTTGGAGAGGAAAATTCACATTTGCCATACACATTTACAATTCGGGAAGTCTCATTCCCATCACATACATCTCCATCTAGGAGATCATTCCATCACATTGCATAATGTGGATTCCCTTCCGTTTACTTGCTCGGTTCACAGCTTTCTGTGGGACTCAATCCCCTTATTCTTAACAAATCATTCCAAGTTCACGATGGAGATTAGGATTTCTTGCCTCTGATGATTACATATCATTTAGAAGACTCTGGGACTCATTCCCTTGCTTCCGGCATATGGATACACATTTCGGAGCTTATATTACATTGAAACAATTAGACATCACTTTCATAACAGTTAAATGTTGGAAAAACATGTACATTTCCCATTTCATTTTGAGTGAACAGCGTCAGGATTCTTTTAGAGAATCTGGACGCCACAAACGGTTCGATACTTGTGAGATTGGACGTCCGGTGGATACGTACGCACAATTAGGACACGATGTTTCATATTTTGAGCTCGATTTAATATAATACGGTGA
The DNA here is from genome assembly GCA_025585075.1 of Nepenthes mirabilis. Lineage (NCBI taxonomy): Eukaryota > Viridiplantae > Streptophyta > Magnoliopsida > Caryophyllales > Nepenthaceae > Nepenthes > Nepenthes mirabilis. Next base: position 13,503 of record JAODPA010070457.1, on the reverse strand, counting down.
TAGAAGCATGAAATTTTCCCATTCATTTTCAGATGAACAGTAGCAGGGGACCTTTAAAGCTCCCAGATGCCACAAACGGGTCGAATCTTGCGGAATCAGACATCCGGTCGATATATACATACAATTGGGATGCAGGGATTCATATTCTAGAGTCATTTGAACATTTTATGAAGGTAAAAGCATGCAATTTCCCCATTGGGTCTCGGGTGAACAGTGTCAGCGCCCGTTTAGAGGGCTTGGACGCTGCGAACAGGTCAAGACATGCGAAATCGAACCCGCGGCCGACATATGTACATCGTTGGGATTTGGGGATTCACATTTTGAGGTCAATTTCATGATACAATGAAGGGAAATGGAAAATCCCAAATTTCATGGGTTATGGTTTCAGTGAAACCTAACCAATTGGATCGGACATGATTCGGACAAATAACTACATATTCCTTGGTCATTACTCGTGGGTTTCGTGATTCTAACATTTATAGTGGGTATCGACACAAGAATACCCAATAAAATCGAGCAAAACATCGAAAGGGAACGAGAAGTGAGTATGAGAGCACTTACCTCGATGCGTGCTTTCACCTTTATAATTAGCTCTCGGACGGATTTGGACTCCAAGGCCTCGATCTCCTCCCTTCTCTCACTAGAATCGGTGCTCTTTCTCTCGCTAGAAGCTTCTGGGCTCGTGGGAAAATGAGGAAAAAGAAGCACGATGCTGCTTTAAAATAAAACTGCACTCGAGAGTGCGACGAGCGCGGGCAAATCTAGATTTTGGGCTCGATAGGTGGGCTCGAGCGCAAGGAGGGCGCAGGTCTGGTTCGGGCAAGCCCACAGCAAGCCTACATCACGTTTTCGTCGTTCGGGACCCGTTTTAACCATTCTAACCCAATCTTTCACATCCTTGGACGTTATTTTTGATTATATAACCTTAATAAATCATGATTATCATAATTTAAAATCCAAAATCTTATTTACAAAGTAACATTTCACGGTTTATAGTTTTCATTCCCGATTACCGATTTCGGCTCTTTGAGCTTTTTAATCCGATTCTCCCACACCTTTTGACCAGAATACACCTATGTTAACTTAATTACCTTCTAATTATTATATTCTTAACACGGAACCTCACAGTATGGAGGCACCTTGAGGTTTTAATTTCATTAGTGCCAACTTAGTATTTAAATTGATCAGTGAGAATTCGGGGCCTAGGTTAATTGGTGTTGGATTAAGGTTCAAGTTTGGCCGGCTCTACATTGAGGTTTTGAGGCTGGTAATATGCTAAGAAGGGTTGTCTGATCAACCTAGCAAGCGGGATGAATAACGGTTAAGTGTTTGAATTCTAAGTGACTCAGACTTTGTGGAAATTGAGATATGGATCATGAGTATTGAAATGGTGTTTGTGGTAGCCAAATGCTCGGGAAGATTAGAAGTATTGTAGGACATCTGCATGGGTGTTCTTTAATCGATGAGGTATTCTTTCCGACAAGTTAAGAAGTATAATTCTAATTGTAATTAATTTGATCGCATGATTGAGGAATGTCCTTATCAAGGGATGGACAATGAAGAGGTCCAGTGCCTGAATCAAGATTTTAAGGTATTAACTCAGGGTGTTAAGTGTTGCCTGTTGTGATAAGAGGTAAGGCTCTTGAGTTTGATATTGTAGCCTAGTGTTGTTTTGGGGATTCCGAGCCCATGTTGCGTTGTGTTTTTGAGTTATGTGTAATTGAAAAACCTAGGCATTGTATGACGTCGGTGCCACTACAGGAGTTTTGGTGGCTATGAGATCCTGTGTATGGTGATAAGTGTATATGTGGATATTGTGCAGGGTTATGTACAGGTGTTTGTATTTTGGCAAACGTTCGATTTACAAACGGAACTCTGCCCGATTTTCTTCAGAAATTTATGATATTAAATTATATTGTTTTATTGACGGAGGATTATTTAAGGTAAATAACCCGGTCCATCATAGTTGGTATCAGAGAAGGAGATACCATAGGGTGGATTCAAATCTTATGTGGAAGCTTAGGATAGAGAATTTTAGTCACCAAGTTTGCGTAGTTTTGCTGGAAATATAAGGGGAGGGCGGTAGTTTTGTAAATTGCATAGATAATAATATATGATAATTAGATATCGACTTTCAACTAATCAGTAACGATTTCGATTTTAGAAATTTTTTCGAAGTGAAAGATGCCACCCAGACGTAGAAGTTCTCAAGGTGTCAGTCAGCCTCAAGATCGAGAGGCTGAGTATATGAACCTGTTGGGCCGTATGGCAGATGTTATTGAGGCTTTGGGGCAGCAAACTCTTGCCCCTATTCCTGCTCCAGTTTCAGTCCAGGCCCCTGCAAATCCGGGACCATCTGCGTATGATCGCTTCATTTAGGAGCGGGTTCCGGAGTTCCTGGGGGAGCCAGACCCCGTCAAAGTGGACACATGGTTAGAAAGAATAAAGAAGGTGTTTGCTGTGATCCGATGCCCAGAGGAAGATTGGGTTTTATTTGCATCTTACCGGCTCGAGGGCGAGGCCCATCATTGGTGGCAAATGAAAAAGAGAGCCTTGGGGGTGCCGGAGGGGGAGATTTCCTGGTAGATGTTTGAGGATGCATTCTTGGAAAAATATTTTTCCTCCAGCCTCCGTATCCAGAAAGAAGAAGAATTTATTCAGCTAAGGCAAGGCAGTCAGACCGTGGCTCAGTATGATGTTAGGTTTACTGAATTGTCATGGTTCGCTCCTTACATGGTGGATGAAGAAGAGAAGAAGGCCAGGAAGTTTCTGTTGGGTTTGCGGGATGATATCCACAAGCAATTGGCACCTTTCAAACTGATGACTTATGCTGATGTGTTGAACCGAGCCCTAATCTGAATAGGAGCTTGCAAAAGAGGATTTTTTCAAGAAAAGATCGTTGGGTAAAACTAGGATTAGTACCAGCTCACAAGCTAGTTCGAAGAGACTGTCTAAGAAGTCCAAGCAACCGATTCTTGAACAAAAGAGTGGACAGATCTCGTTGTCCTCTCAAGCATCGTTGGGTTCATGTAAGCACTGTGGGAAAATGCATGGGAGTAGACCCTGTCTTAAATTGATTGGTGGTTGTTTCAATTGTGGCCAAGTGGGGCATAAAGCTAAGGAGTGTCCTCAACCGCCAATGATTCGTGCTCCGAAGCCTACTATTCAAGGAAAAGCTTTCGCCGTATTAGCAAATGAGGGCAAGGCATCAGATGACGTGGTAGAAAGTATTCTCTGTATTTGTGGCATTTCTTGCTCAGTATTATTTGATTCCGAGTCCACACATTCTTTTGTCTCTCCTCGACTTGCTCGTCAAATTATAATCTTGCCCATAATCCTTGATTATTCTTTGGTGGTATCCATACCTACGGGGTCTTCCATTCTTACTAATGTTTCGAATCTGGGGTGCGTGGTCGAGGTAAATGGATTGCCCCTGAATGTTGACTTGATTCTTCTTGATATGCACGGTTTCGATGTTATCTTGGGTATGGACACTATGAATTTCTTGTGATGCCGTTTGGGCTGACCAATGCCCCGGCCGTATTTATGGACCTGATGAATCGGGTCTTCAATCATACTTAGACAAGTTCGTGGTGGTCTTCATCGATGATATTTTAATTTATTCTGAGGGTCACACAGAATATGAGGGACATTTGAGGATTGTGCTTCAGACCCTTCGGGAACACCAATTGTTCGCAAAGTTAAAGAAGTATGAGTTTTGGCTTGATAAGGTGGTATTCTTGGGTCATGTAATTTCTGATGGAGGTGTCTCGGTAGACCCATAGAAAATCGAAGCAGTGGTCACTTGGAGTCGACCTACGACTTTGTCAGAAGTTCGTAGCTTTTTGGGGATGGCCAGCTACTGTCGTCGTTTCGTGGAAAATTTCTCTCGGATTGCTTTACCTCTCACCCGTCTGACAAGGAAGGAGGTGAGCTTTGTCTGGACCGAGGAGTGTGACCGAAGTTTCCAGAACTTAAAGGATTGCTTAACTTTGGCCCCAGTTTTGACCATTCCTGACAGTTCGGGAGGTTTCGAGGTGTATTGTGATGCCTCTAAGTTTTGCCTCGGTTGTGTCCTGATGCAAAGGGGGAAGGTGATAGCTTATGGATCCCGACAATTAAAAATCCATGAGCAGAACTACCCGACTCACGACTTAGAATTAGTGGCTGTGGTGTTCGCGCTGAAAATCTAGAGGCACTACTTATATGGTGAAAAGTTTCTAGTGTACTCCGACCACTAAAGTCTCAAGTACTTATTTTCGCAAAAGGAGCTGAACATGAGGCAACGGAGGTGGATCGAGTTTCTTAAAGATTATATTGCGATATACACAATCAACCAGGGAAGGCAGATGTTGTCGCAGATGCTTTGAGTCGTCGGACAAGTTTTAGAGTGAGTTTACAAGTTAAGCAAAAGGAGATGCTAGATTGCTTAAAGTTCTACAATATTCAACGTTTTGTGAATGGAAATCGAATGATGTCATCCTTCCTACGGGTGCAGCCTGAGATCCTTCAGAGGGTCAAGGAAGGACAAAAGAAGGATCCGTTCTTGACAGATATTGCTGGCGACCTTAGTAGAGACTCCCGCGCTGATTTTAATGAACGTGCTGATGGAATTTTGAGATTTCGGGAGCGGTTATGTGTGCCAGATGACAAAAACATTAAGGAGAAAATAATGAAAGAGACACACCGGAGTAGATACACAATTCATCCTGGCGTAAACAAGATGTGCCAGGATTTAAGAAAAATGTTCTGGTGGAGAAACATGTGAAGGGAGATTGTTGCATTCGTTGGCTGATGTCTTGTTTGTCAGCAACTGAAGGCTGAGAGAAAGAAACCTTCTGGATTGCTACAGCCCTTGCCCATTCCCAGTTGGAAGTGGGAGGATATCTCCATGGATTTTGTGTCCTGGTTTCCAAGGACTCTGAGGAACCATGATGCGATTTGGGTTATCGTGGATCGACTGACGAAGTCTGCCAATTTTATTTCCATCCAGACCACATACTCCTGTGATTGTCTATCACGGCTCTACATCAATGAAATTGTCAAACTTCATGGCGTGCCGGCATCGATTGTGTCAGATCGTGACCCACGATTCGTCTCTAAATTTTGGGAAAGCTTACAACGTGAATTAGGGACGTATTTGAAGTTTAGTATGGCCTATCATCCTCAGACTGATGGTCAATCTGAGAAAACGATTCAAATATTAGAGGATATGCTTCGAGCTTTGGTGTTGGAGTTCAAAGGAAATTGGGATGATCACTTAGCGCTAGCTGAGTTCGCCTACAACAACAGTTTACAGGCGAGTATCGGTATGGCTCCCTTTGAGGCACTGTATGGCAGAAGTTCCGATCACCCATTCACTGGGAGGAGACGGGAGACAGGCATTTTCTGGGCCCTGATGTAATCCGTGACACTTCAGAAAAGATCGCGGTGGTTTTTAAAAAGCTGAAGATTGTCCAGAGTCGGCAGAAAAGTTATGCTGATCGAAGGAGGGCCGAGCTTAAATTTAAAGTCGGTGATTTTGTTTTCCTTAAGGTGTCACCATGGAAAGGAGTCTCCAGATTTGGTATTAAGGGAAAATTGAAGCCGCGGTTCATTGGACCATTTGAGATCCTTGAACGAGTTGGTGAAGTGGCAAACCGTTTGGCATTGCCACCAAGCTTGGCTGAGGTTGGATGTTTTCCATGTCTCAATGCTGAGGAAGTACGCTTACGATTCGACACACGTGATTGATTATAGTCCCTTAACTATCAGCGAGGATTTATCATACATAGAAGAACCGGTGGAGATTCTAGATCGCAAGGAGCAAATTTTGCGCTCAAAGGTAATTCCTCTTGTGAAGGTATTATGGAGAAATCATTCCCATGAAGAAGCAACATGGGAAAGAGAAGTCGAGATTCGGGAAAAGTATCCCCATATTTTTCAAGGTATGTAAAGTTGTTTCGACTCTTAGCTTTTGCTAAATTTCAGGGACGAAATTTCTATAAGTGAGGGAGAGTTGTGAGGTTCCGAGTCTAAAATATAATTAACATGAGGCAATCAACATAACAATAAATAATACTGGACTTATTGGACGGTTAAATATTAGCATTGGAAGAAACTTGGCAAAAAAAATCCTTGGATTGTGTTGTTGAAGCGCCGCCAGAAGGGTGCGCTCAAGTGCAGGCCGGCAGCAAGGCCGCGCTCGCCGCTCGCTCGCCAAGCCCTCGAGCGCCCCGACGAGTATAAAAATGCGATCTGCTTCGCGTTTCTTCATTTTTCCACATTTTCCAGAATTCTCTGGAGAGGAAGAGAGAGAGAGAACGCCGATCTTTGAGAGAGAAAGAAGGAGATCGAGGCGTAGAGTCCGAATCCGTCCGAAAGCCAATTATAAAAGTGATAGCACGCGTCGAGGCAAGTATTTTCATACTCACTATTTGCTCTCTTTTAATTTTTATTCATTCTCCATCGGGTATTATCGTTTCGATACCCACCCAAAATGTATAAAATGTACAACCCATGATTTATGTTCCATGAATATGCAATTATTTGTTCAATTCATTGTCCGAATCGTTCGACTTGGTACCACCAAACCCCAATCCCGTAGCTTATTTGCGTCGCTCTGTTTCCTCCTTCCAAAATATGAATTATCAAGTCCTAAGTATGCAGACGTATCGACCGGATGTTCGATCGGACAAGAACCGACCCATTCATGATGTCCGAACGCTCTAAAACACCGCTGTTACTGTTCATCTGTGGTATAATGGATAAGTTGCATGTTTCTACCCTATTTAATTGTTATAAGAAGTATATCTAACTGATTATATTGGAATGTAAGCATGAAATTACGAATTTGTGTATCGATTGCAATGCAACGGGCTCCGGAGGACCCCGACGTGATATTGGCTCATCGATGGTAAGAACTTCCAATCTCTCATGAACTTTGGTAACCATATGTGAATTGCTAAAACCGCTTAAGTTCCAAAGTGAGATGTTGTGACGTTTCGGGTCTGAAACTTGATAATGATGAGGTGATTAGTATGCTAATGATCAATACTAGGCCTATGGAACAAATAAGGTTGGTTATTAGAAGAAAAATCGAGAAGAATTCAAGTTCGTGCTGCTGTAGCGCTGCCCATAGGCTTGCGCCTGCTGTGCGCTCGAGCCGTGGCACGAGCGTGTTTTCAAGAACCTCGCCCGCCCGCTGGCCTCTCAAGCTCCGCTCGAGCGTGAATTCTAGAATCACGCCCACCTGATGCTCGCTCGAGGCGTGCTCGAGCGGTGACGCCTTTTTAAGCTGCATCGTGCTTCTTTTTCCTCATTTTTCCACGAGCCTCGAAGCTTCTAGAGAGAGAGAGAGCACCGATTTGAGTGAGAGAAGGGAGGAGATCGAGGCCATGGAATCCAAATCCATCCGAGAGCTAGTTATAAAGGTGAAAGCACTCGTCGAGGCAAGTGTTCCCATACTCACTTCTCGTTCTCTTTCGTTGTTTTGCTTGATTTTGTTGGGTATTTTGTGTCGATACCCACTGTGAACGTTAGAATCAGGAAGCCCGTGCCTTGAGGTCCAAGAATATATAGTTAGTTGTTCGAATCGCGTCCAATTCACTCGGTTTGGTTTCACCGAAACCCTAACCCACGAAATTGGGGATCTCCTGTTTCCCTTCCGGGTAACATGAAATCAACCTCAAAATGTGAATCCCCACGTCCCAATGATGTATATATCTTGGCCACGAGTTTGATCTCGCACGTTTTGACCCGATCGCGGTGTCCGGGCCCTCTAAATTAGCCCTGACACTGTTTATCCAAAAATGAATTGGAAAATTGCATGCTTCTATCATCGTATTATGTTAAATCGAGCTCAAAATATGAAACATCGGGTCCCAATTGTGCGTATGTATCAACCGAACACTCGATCTCTCAAGTATCGAATCGTTCGTGGCATCCGGATGTTCAAAAAGAAACCTGACACTGTTCACCCGCAATGAAATGAGAAATATACATGTTATGCCATCATTTTATTGCTATGGAAGTGACGTCTAATTGTTTGAACATAAATGTCAGCCCCGAAAATGTGTATCCATGTGCCGGAAGTAAGGAAACGAGTCCATGAGGCTTCTAAAATGATACGTGATTATCAAACGTATGAAATTCAAAATTCTCTTCTGAACACCAATTGAATTGTAATGACGGGATTGAGTCCTACAGAAAGTTGTTAACCGAGCAAGTAAATGGAAGCGAATCCACATTGTGTATTGTGATGGAATGATCTCCCAGATGGAGATGTATGTGATGGGAATGGGATTTCTCGAGTTGTGAATGTGTTTGGCTCTCCAAGCGTTGGAACTAATCTTGCAACTAGGACCATGATTCATAGGGGTAGTAACCTTTGGCTTGCCATGTCCATCGCAGTGTGAACCCGAGAATACTTGGCCGTGTATTCTAGCCACTCGGGGGAGCGGGTGATGTTCATAGTACGCCTTAGGATACTACTGTGGAAGAATGAGGATTGCCCTGGTCCCCAGGGGATATGGGGCGATTGAGATGGCCGAGTGCTACAGGCCTAAAATGTAGCTGTTTGGTTAAATGTTGCATAGTGGAGATGCAACCGATAGTCGAGTGCTGCAGACCTAAAATGTAGCCGTGGCTTTAGAATGTGTAGCGAGCACATTCTTTTTCTCGTTCTCTCACATCGTTGGTTAGTACAACCTACTAGCACGGGTCCACAAAGATGATATAATGATGAAAATAAATAATGCCTAATCGATGTAACCGTGAGAATCTAATGTTCCAAGATGTTCCCTGTTTCCTCTCATGATTCCTGATTATTCGCATCATGTGCTTTTCCCCCCTCCCAGTTGTTGCTTTCATCGTTATCATGATTGTTAGTGAGTTATGATTACATTTGCTGAGCTGTACGCTCACCCTTGCTATTTTCCTTCCAGACGAGAACACTTAGCCGGCGCCAGATTAGTTAGAGCAAGGTGAGAGACTTGCATTTAAGGGAGTCGCTGGACATCGAAGTTTGAAGATTTGATCATATTGTTGTAATGAAATGTAACAGCCACTCATGGATGAAGGTGGCTTGGTATTATATTATGGTTTTGTTATGCTTCTGCAGGATTTGATGATTTATTTACACTTTCGCATTTATGTTGACCTTTTGAGCTTTGTTTTATTTTAGATGGAATCTCTCTAGTTCTAATACAGTTGATAGGAGTACTGTATTGGAGCCATGAATGATATGGCAGATATTGTGATCTTATGTGTTGTGTTGTCAGCTTGTGTTAATTATTTTGATTAGAGGTGTGCTTGTTCAGGATGTATTTGAGCAGACTGTATTTTTGGTTTTTGTCCAGTTGCAGAGGAGACTCTGCCAAAATTTCTGTAGAATCCAGAGGTTAATTATGGGATATACCTTTGTGTTATCATTGACGGAGGTTATTCGATGGAGAATAATCTGGTCCATCATAGTTGGTATCAGAGAGAAAAAGAGATGCCGTAGATTTGATCTGAATCGTATGCGGAAGCCTAGGTTAGATTAAGATTGATTGAATAAGTAATCAAAGGTGTGTGATGACTAAATTAGCCCGATTAGTTTTGGTTACCCCAGTCCTAATAACTTAGGCTAGCGCTAAGTTAGAGGCGGCGACTTAGTTCGAGTGGCTAGCTTATAAGTCCTAGCTTGTGTTCTAAGAGTGGCTTAATCCGAATTGTTTCTATCTCAAGCAAGTATTAGTAGTGGCTCTAAGATGAGGACTACTAGTATTGGTGGCTGACTGTAGGGAAGAGAGAAAAATGGTGTGTAGAGACACTTTAATGTTGGAATTTGATTGGTATTAATTGGATTCTTGAATTAGTCAGTATTGATTCGAGGCCTAAGTTAATTAATCTCGGTCTGAGGTTTAAATTTGATCGGCTCTTGGTTGAAGTTCTTAGGTTGGTATTTTGCTACGAAGGATTGCCAGGTCAACCTAGGGGAACGTGATGAATAGGGTGGAGTTAAGTTCGGGCATATGAAGTTCTAGGTTGATAATTCATAATTTTTTTGGAAATGCTTAAGTGTATGGACTTTTGGGTAGCCCTGAGTTATATTGAGGTTGAAATGTTAAATCTTAGACTTAAGATGACGCTGCGGTGACCCCCATGTCTGGTAGAAGATATGGCGTGTTGCCCCATGCTAGATAGGAGGTGGCGTTGACCTTGGTTGATCGACATAAGAAAGATCATGGGTCTCGAGGATTAAGAGGCATTGCCCTATGTGCTTATGGACGCTCTTTAGGTGAATGCCTTGTGTCAGTAAGACTCTCGGGAGCATGCTTCAATAGTGGTTGGCTTGATCGTAAGATTGAGGGATGTCTTTATTCATAGAAAGGCGGTGAAAAGGTTCAGTATTTTAAATCAGGGTCCTAAGGTATTAACTCAATGTGTTAATGTCACCTGTTGTGACAGGTGGTAAGGCTCTTGGGTTTAATATTGTGATCTGGTGTCGTTTTGGGGATTCCAAGCCCATGTTGCATTGTGTTTTGAGTTATATGTGATTGGAGGACATAGGCTTTGTAGTAGCGGCAAAGGTAACCTAGTGTTCGGAAAGGTAAAAGGATATAGCAAGTGGATGTTTATGTACGAATCTTCGATAAGTATTTTCCCGAAGGGATTTGGGGACTATGATCTAAGTTATAGATAGTACGGTCGTTGGATTAAGGATAGTTCGTATCCTCTGCCCTGGCAGTGAAGAAATCCAGTGCCATGGAATCAGAGTTGGGTGGTGGTGGGGCATGAGGAAATATGTGGATTGCCGAGATAGGAGATGAAAATTTTCAATCTTGATGTCACTACACTTGCATCTTTGGGATCCCAATTATATATATGGTTTTGTGATTCCTAGGTTTATTTAATTATGGATCTAAGTTTGATACAAGCGGTGTCGAGGTTGTGATATTTTTGGAGTTCGTGGATACGATTGTTTGGGTTAACTTGAACCATCTTGTGGTGCCAATCTTGACGTGATGTTATGAGTGATTTGGTCAGTAAGTTATCAGGTCGATCTGAATTGTGTTGGTAAACATATTGTGCCTTGTAATTGAATTGCACGATTTTGGGTATGAATTTGAGATAGTTAAAGTATTAAGTCGTAATCTAATCTTAATAGTAGTTCGGTGGGCGAACTGCAGTGCTAATATAGTTGGCTTGGTAAAGGATAGCATCTTGCAATCCGGTTATAGGATTTGAAGCATGAGTTTGATTGACCGAGGTATCAAGAAATTGGTATCGTCTTTCTTGTAGATTATTTGATCAAGGATGTTATCAAAAAGGAAGATTCGGCTGAGTTATCTTTTGATCGGTAATTCAAGGTCATGTCGAATCGATGCTAATCGCTGAGGATCTTAAGCAGGGCCGTGGAAGTATCGGCTTTGGTATTATGGTAAAATATTCCAGAACCTTCGAGGTAAATAGATGGATCGATAAGGTGGTTCACGAATTTCAAAAATGGCTAGGAGGTTAATGATTGGATGAGCAGACTTTGTGGATGGATAGACGTAGTCTGTGGGCCGTCGTGAAGGCTTGATGAATTCTAAGATCGATTTGGGTCCATAGCATGTTAATTGTGGATATATGGAAGTTGTAGCCCCTGCGGTATTCAGGATAAGGATATGGCCACTATGAAGTCCAAAAACGTCGTTTGGATTTTGTAGACTCGTTGGCGTTTCATAAAATTTTATGGGTTTGATCTTTTGACTATATTTGGGTCTATGTTGGGGCGATTTCATTGATGAATTCAAAGGAATAATGGGGTGTACGTAGTTATTTGAGGATTATGTCATAAGTTCTGACAGCTGATAATCCGTATGCCCCCATTGGGAAGGGAGTGAGAGTTTTGTTAAGGAAATGCCATGTTAAGCTTGTGGTTCCTTGGTAACATGATTTTGAGATCAACAAGATTATAAGTGATTGATAATTGGGGAGACCAATTAGTGACGTGAAAGTGTACGGTCATTTTGGATCTAACCGAATCTGCTAAGTGACCTGACAAGTATTCCTTAGGGATTTCTATGTCAGTAAGACGATCAGCGTAGGAGAGATCTGTAAGTGTTAGAACGAAAGATAAACGGTAGTTTTCAGAGATCGGATATGGGGAATTGACGTTCATGTTATTTGGGTTGACCCCTAATGGGTCTAATAAGTTATCGTGGAATGTAATACCATTGAGAAACATTAAGGTTATGTGACTCTCATGTCAGGATAGGTGGTACCTTTGATTTAAGTGGGGGAGAAGTTCATGATCAGTGTTACCCCCATATGCAAGTCGGATTTATCCATTGAAGTTCCATTTATAGAACTTATGATGTCGTCCTTGAAGATAACCCTTATCAAAATTTTAAGAGCCGGAATGATTGTGTCAATAAGGAAGATGGTCTTGTGATATTGCATGTGGACAGGTTTGTTTAAAGGTTGGGAAGGTGAACCTCGGTGTTTGCTTTTGGGTAAAGTAGACATCAATGCTAGCAATTGATGTAGAGAGCTTTAATATGTCTTCGAAGTTTCCTAGAAGATGTGAAAGGTAAATCGCGAGTAAGTCCAACGGTTGGGTAATAGAATATCATGTCCTTAGCTTGGGGGACATAACTGTAATTGATGTATGGGAACTAGGAGTTCATGAAATACAAAGTTCTTACAGCTTGTTCAGGATGGTTAGAGCAACCCACTTATCAAAATTATGGAAGACGTGGTTGGGTTGGATCTGTTGGCCCATTGGTATGCCAACGGGATCTTGAGATTACTCAGTTATTAGATTTTGAGGCTATAGGATGAATGACCGAAGGCTGTGTCGAATCTTGGGATGATCGTTACAATTGTAGTTTTGAAAGTGGTTGTAGTTGATGATTGCGGGACTTGTCTTCACGGTATGTTTATCCTAGGATCGTGTTAATCAGAGTAGCGCAGCGGAAGCATTGTGGGCCCACGACCCAGAGATTTCTAAATAAGGTTGAGGTCCCTGCAATCGAATCCTTTCGAGGCTTGGAATGAATTGAAGTGGATGTTCATTGTATTTGTTTAAAGTATCGAATTAAGTTGGAGGAATAGCCGGCATAATTGAAGGTCGCTTTTGGAACATCTAGGGATCATTATAAGGTTTTCCTTGTATCGATGGTTGAGAGAATCGATAAGTGTCTGGGTTGAGCCGTTCTGAGAGGCTAAGGATTTGTTTGTGATGAGAATTAGAACGATTCAATGATTGAGATTCCTAAAATAGGCATTGTCCGAGGAAATGAGGTTAGCATATAAGGGGTTCACCTCTAATTTGGAAATTCGAGCTGTAACGACCCAAAAATTTGAATAAGGAAACGTTAATCATCAGGTCCGGTCAACGCCCGTTGACCGGAAATCCAAAGGTGAAGAAGTCCGGAAATCTCATTAAGAAAATTTCTGTCCGGATTTCCATATGAAAATTCAGTCCGGATTTTTCTTAAAAGCACTCCGGATTTCCGAACTGAAAACGAGTGCTTAAAGCACTCCGGATTC
>JAODPA010070446.1:0-31493 GCA_025585075.1 Nepenthes mirabilis | reverse complement strand
TAATGTCACGGCAATACCCAATTACCAAACGAAAGGACAAAAAAAAAAAAACACAAATGTGGACAAGAAATGCCCACATTCAGCTTTATATAATATAGTTCTACCGGAATTTGATGCAAAAAAAAATTTCTTCCATAGCTATGAATTAAAACCGCCTCCTATGGTTTTTTACTGCTTGTCTTAGTCATTGACAATTAAGCAATGACTTAATTGGTTTTAGCTCAAGCGAACCGATTGGGTTTACCGGAGAAATTGTCTCATTTGCACCAAGTAGTTTTCGTGGTATATATACTTCCTTAACCAGTGTTCTTCATCCCGGCAGCAATCCCATTAATGGTGATAAGCAACGCATCCCTGAGCTTGAGGTTGTCACTGTCGCATCTCAACCTCCTCAGTATCTCAACCTGCAGCATGTTGATGGGGTTCAGGAAAGGAAGCCTGCTGTCTATCAGCTTCCTCAAGCTTCGGTTGTTTTGTAATGGTTTCTCGTGTCCGCTTACTATCAGCACATACTCCTCAGTCCTCGTTAGCTCCCTCCTCAACTGGGCACCGAGTGCTTGCCTGCTCTCCGACACGAGTGCTTCATGATAATGCTTCGCTATTGAAATATCTGCCTTTCCCAAAACCATCTCTATGAGATCTATGGTGCTCTGGAAGAAGGGCCATTCCTTGTACATGGCTCGTAGGTCATCGGTATGCCCCTTCTCGCAAGCACTCTTCAGACCTGCGCCAATGCCGAGCCATGCTGGGAGTACGAACCTGGTCTGCGTCCACGCAAATACCCAAGGAATGGCGCGAAGATGCCCGATTCCGGTCGTGTTCTTTCGTCTTGCAGGCCGGCTTCCGATATTGAGGAAGCCTAATTCGGCTTGCGGCGTCGCTTCGTGGAAGTAGTTCAGGAAATCGGGGTTTTCGTAGACTGTGCTGCGGTAGTTTTGGCAACTGACTTTCGAAATCTCTTCCATCAGATGACGCCATTTTTCTTCTCTGGGCGGGAGTGGAGGATGCATGGTTGCAAGCAGCACAGCGGTGGTGTATATTTCTAGTTGCCGTACAGCTATCTGTGGAAGCCCAAATTTGGCTTGCACCATTTCTCCTTGCTCGGTAGAGCGAAGATTGCCCTGCAAAAAACAGATGAACCTCAATGTCATTATTTGAACTTTTTTAAGTTAAATTACCTAAAAGCATAAACATGATGCATAGGAACTCGGAATGCAATTGTTTCAACATGATGCAATGCCTGTCTCATGTAAAATTATAAATACTAACAGGGGTTTCTTGCTGGAGAAACACTGAAGAATGTCTTCATAAAGGATTTCAATACTAATTATAATGTCATTTTTCTTAACATAATATTTGTCCATTAAAAATACTAACGAGTTCATTCTTATTGTTTCATGCATACAATAGAACGTTATTTGAATTTGCTTTGTAGCTAACGAAATTAAACTCAAAACTCTGATGAAATCAATAATATTTGGTGCTAAGATATTATTTTCTCCAGTAAATAAATTTTCAGAACATTTGGTTTAATGTTGTGTTTTGTTTTTTCTATTCCTCTAAAACTAACCATAGATGTTGCCTTTATAGAGTATAAGAAGAAAGACAAGTTTATTATGAACAATTACATTTGTCCATGTTCACAATGTATGTTGAAGAGATATATTTATTTGAATCAAAATCTGTTCAAACAATTATGTTTATTCAAACAATAACGATAACGAGGGTATCTCTTGTCTAAGCCGGTTAGTGTGTTTGGACTGATGGGATATCAAGTCATCCGATGGCATCAAAAGGGTATGACACCACTCTCACATACTTACTAATCAAGAATCAAATAGTAAAGGCAACTTGGGGGATGAAATCGCAGAAAACAACCCACCATCACAGAACCAGGCGGCTGCGACTGGATGGCAAGATATGTGGGACCACCACCCCTGCCAATACTCCCACCACGCCCATGGAACAAAGTAACTTTAATACCAAACTCCTTGCAGGCAGCTACAACATCTTCTTGGGCTTTGTAAAGTTCCCATGCGGCAGTAAAGCGTCCGGCATCCTTGCCTGAGTCAGAATATCCAACCATAACCTGTGTCAAAAGGAAAAGCATGCTTCAGAAGCCGAATTCAACTTGCAAAAGGTCATATACACCTCTTACAAAGTATTACCTCTTGATGCCCATTATGGTTCTCTATGATGTGTCCCCGGTACCAATCAATAGATAACAGTTTCCTAATCACTGAGCCGGCTCCTCTCAAGTCCTTCACAGTTTCAAATAGCGGAACCACCCTTAATCTATTCAATGAGCATAGAGTGCCTTGTGAGTACGTAGGTTAATTATGCCCCATCGTGAGCAATATTGGTATATCAACTAATTTTGCACCGTCAGAATGTAGAAGCTTAGCATGTTATTCCATAAATTATGAAACAATTTCAAAGCTTAATTTGACATGTATCTGCTATAAAATATGATAGTAAAGCAAATCCATGCAAGTCAACCGTCAACATATATGGATACTAGTCTTCAATGATTTTATTGATCTCATTGTCTAAAAAGAGTCAAAAGATGCTTCTGTGAGTTCAATTCTTATCTAGCTCCTCTACGTGTATTTACAAATCTCACAAGCTTTGGACTACGGTGTGGGTACTATTGCTACAAAAAAAAATACTGTGATCAACCTTGGCGGAAGGGTTCTATGATTTGCAGCAATTAATAAGGGGCTATCATCTCTTCTGATTGACATATTCAAGCATCAGAAACTAAGGAGGAATAGGAAAATAGGTGACAAGAGCCAAAGGAGCGGCGAGGGGAGATAGAGGATAGAGAAAATAGATTTATTAAACAAGGAAGAAAGTGCTCAGAACATTCATCATCATGCTCTTGTTTTTTCCGTTATTGAGGAAGCATGGTTGACAAAATAAATTTACACGACATAGGTCAAGGGTAAGAAACGTACACGACATATATCAAGGGCAAGCTACATCCAGCTTCTACAAGACTTCACAAAACTGAATTTTGAAAATATGCAGCTACATCCAGCTACATAGATCAAGGGCAGGCTACATCATGGCTACCACCTGGACAAGTTTGGCCCTCGCTTAAGTCAAAACTAGCTCGATCTAGCTTCCATTTAAAGGTGAAATCACAGGGATCATCACACTCACCTGGACTATTTAGAGTCTGGATACGGATTTGGCACATTGTTAATTATTGAAATCACTTCTTCTAAGGGGGAAAAGCCCCTTGGGTTGGGCAAAGGTGGAAATCTACAAGGAAATCAGGCCTATTAGAGGCAACAGCTTTATCCATTAGCAATTCCGATATGCCAATCGGATAATGAATTTCGGTTTGATTTGTTGGGGATCGGCCAGTTAGTCAGTTGGAACGAGAGGAAAGACAACGATAAAAAGGACAAAAGCAGATGAACAAGAACTACACAATATAGAGAAAAATCGAGATACATACAATTTTACGTAGAAAACCTGCTTTTAAATAAGAAAAAAAAACCACTGGACGATTCGTCCACAAGTCTTCATTATGTAAAATTAGTTACACAAACCCCAAATACAAGAGCTCGACTCCTTGTACCTAATCGACCGGAGTAGCAATGAGTGTAAAATAATTCTCCAGAGTAAAAAAAACTCTCATTCTCTCTTTACTCCTTTTTTTTCACTTTCTCTTATTAGCGGCGCTTACTTGTTTCTAATTTTACAAATTGTACCTCTCTCTCAATTGCACTCCTTTTTAAAAACCCTAAAAGGAGTTTCCCGCGCTTTTTCATTGTGGGCCATGGGAACAGCCGGTCATCCTTCAGTATAAGCAATCCGGTTTCCCTTCGGACTTCAGCACTTCAGTCGCCTCTTGGGCTAGGCAGTCCGATCGTCTTTCGAATTCAGTAGTCTGGTCAGTCAGTCCATTCGGCCAAGCAACTCGCTATTCGGCCCTGGTCTTTGCCAGTCCTGTCGGTCGCCTCCTCGGCCTTGGCACTGCCTGGTCGTCCTTCGTCATTGGCTTTGATCTGATTGCTCTTTGGCCACTTCGCCGTCAGTGAACACAATAATACTCTATCTCAATATTGTACCCATGTGAGTTTGGCCAAACCTTCGATCAGCCTATCAACCGGATATAGGTCTACACAGAAGTGATCCACATTCCAACAAACTTTCCCTCATGACAGTGTGGGGATGATATCCGTCATTACGGCAATACTGCGACAGAATTCAAGCTTCCTCCTCGGCAGTACCTTGGTCATCATATTCAACCCATTCTCCTCAATTCTGACCTTGTCAAGTGCCAATAACTCCGAGTCAATAACATCTTGCACTCAGTGATACCAAACATTAATATACTTCGATCTGGAGTAGAATAAAGAATTTCTACAAAGGTGGATTGCAATTTATTATCACAAAGTAGCATGTACATCTCCTACTTGAAGCCAAGTTCCCAGACGAATTTCTTTATCCGCAGCATTTCCTTACTTGCTTCTGTCAAAACAATAAATTCCGCCTCGGTGGTCCAAAGAATAACGCACTTTTGCAATTTCGATTGTCAAGAGACTACTCCCGCAAACTTGACTATGTATCTCGAGGTGGACTTCCGAAAGTCAACATCATCTGCCATGTCGACATCAGTGTATCGAACCAAATGCGACTTATCGTCTCCAAAATGCAAGCACAATTTGGAGGTTCCCTTAAGATATCTCAGTTTTCACTTTGCCACAGACCAATGTTTCCTTCGAGGTTCAATAGAAAAAGGCTAACTATGCCGAAGGCGTGAGCAATGTCCAGTCTCGTACATACCATAGCATACGTCAGGCTAACCACGACTAAAGAGTAAGGTTTGTTTCTCATACTCGCCTTTTCATCGTCCGAGGAAGGACATTGTCGACTGCTCTGTCTGAAGTGGTTAGCTAACGGGGTGTTCACTGGTTTGGACTTTTCCATATGAAAACGCTGAAGCACCTTCTCAATATAGCTTTCCTGGGACAGCCACAACTGCCTTGGCTTGCAGCCACGAAATATCCTGATATTCAGAATCTGCTTCGTTGGCCCCAAATCTTTCATGGCGAAGGCTTTCCCAAGCTACTACTTCAGCTTCTTAATCCGGGAAGCATTTCGACCGACAATCAGCATGTCGTCTACATAGAATAAAATAATAATAAAGTCATTTTCGGAAAACCTCTGCACAAAGACGCAATGGTCCAAAGTAATCTTTCGATACCCTTGGCCGACAATGACAGACTCAAACTTCTTATACCATTGTCTCAGAACTTGCTTCAACCCTTATAGGTTTTTCCTTAAATGATACACCAGTCGTTCCTTCTCCTTGACTCGGAATCTCTCTGATTGCTCCATGTAAATTTCCTCCTCAAGGTCACCATGGAGAAACGTTGTCCGGACATCCAGCTGTTCGACCTTCAAATCAAGAATAATGGCCAATCCAAGCACCATACGGATTGAAGACATCTTCACAACCGGGGCGAAGATCTTGTCAAAGTCAACGCCCTTCCGCTTTGAAGCCTTTCGCTACCAACCTTACCTTATACCTCGGCTGTGAATTGTTCTCATCAACCTTCAAGCGAAAAACCCACTTGTTCTTCAGCGCTCGCTTTCCCTTCAATAATGTGGTCAGCTCAAAGGTGTGATTCTCATGCAGTAAACTCATCTTGTTCTACATAGCCTCCATCTACTCCATTTTATGCTTGTCCTTCATGGTTTTGTTGAAGCTCTCTGGTTTACCTCCATCAGTGAGTAACACATCTTATCAGCCGATAATTGAACAAAGGGCCTTCAATTTCTCGAGGATTGTCGAATTGGGATGTTCTTAGCCAGCTCTGCAATATCATGAGTGACGTCATCCCCATCCTCATCGAGCATTAGAGTCTCTCGGTCTCCTTCCTCTTCAGCAATGCCTTGAACACTGGCCTTTGTCTTCTTGCCGATATTTTTTACCATCTCGTCCTCCACGAATACTATATCCCTCGACCGAATAAACTTTTTCTCAATTGGGCCATAGAGACGACATCCCAACTTGTCTTCCCCATAGCTGAAGAAGATACATTCTCTTGTCTTCAGCTCCAGTTTCGTCCTCTCGTCCTTTGGGAGGTGCACAAAGGCCCTACACCCGAACACTCGCAAATGGTCCTAGGATACCTTCTTACCAGACCATACCTTTTCTGAAACTTCACCATTCAACAGGCTACTCGGCGATAAGTTGATGACATAAGCCACGGCCTTTAAGGCTTTCCCCCAAAACGATCCGGAGAGTTTCGCCTCCTAAAGTACACAGCAAATTCTCTCCATCAACATTTTATTCATCTGCTAGGCCACCCCGTTCAGTTGGGATGTCTTTGATGGAGTCCTTTGATACGGAATACCATGAGACCGACAATACGCATCAAAGGCTCCAATGTACTTGCCGCCGTTATCACTTCGGACACACTTTAACTTCTTCTCCGTTTGCCGCTCAACCAAAATATGAAAGTGTTCAAAAACACCAAGGGCTTGATTTTTCACCTTCAGCGGATACATCCACAGCTTTCTTAAACAATCGTTAATGAACGTAATGAAGTATAGTGCTCCTCCGAGCAACTTCTCCTTGAACAAGCCGCATACATCGATGTGAACCAACTTAAACTATTTGACTTTCCTAGTGAACAGGTCTCCATGAAACGAGACTCATTATCGTTTCCCCGCCAGGCAATGACAACAGATCTTCAACTTAGCTTCTTTTATGCCTCAGATAAAGTCCTTCCCGGCCAGATTATTCAGTCCCTTCTCGCTCATGTGACTTAGCTGATGGTGCCACAAGTCTAAGGACTCCTCATTGCTCGTAACATGTACCTCTCCGGCCACGACGGAGGCAAGCAACATATATAGGTTGGAAACTTTCCTTCCATGGGCAACTATTAGAGACCCTCCAGTCAGTTTCCATGCCCATGCACAAAAAGTGTTGCAAAACCTTTCATTGTCCAATTTGGCTGCTGAAATCAAATTTATTCGGATATCCGGGGCGTGTCATACATCCCTTAGCAGCAACTGAATGCCATTGTTGGTGACAAGGGACACATCACCTTTGCCGATGACTTGAGACGTCCCTTCATTGTCCATCCTTAATACTCCATAATCACCTGGAGTGTAAGATGTGAAGAGTCCCTTCTATGACGTGGCGTGGAGTGATACACCAGTGTCCACTACCCAGTCGGACTCGTGCTCGGTTAGATTAACCATCTCGTCCTCCGCACACGCCAACCAAAGGTTACCATCGGTAACGACCAAGACTCTCTCCTTGTCTCTGGCCTTGTCGGCTTTGTTTTCCTTGCCTTTTGCATTCTCATACTTTTACTTATAACAGTACTTTTTGATATGACCCTTATTTTTTTGCTTACCAAAAAAAAAGCATTCAAAGTTTTGATACCTCGGCCAGGACTTACTTTAGCTTTTCTCTCCAGACTTGGGGAGGCGCCCTTTTCTCCTTCCCTGTGATTCGGTGACCAACAATTTAGAGTGTGGAGAGAACCCCATCGACCCGCACCTTATCTCCTCATTCAGCACGGCTCCCTTTGCTATCTCCAGAATCACCACACCGTTCGAAACGATATTAACAATGGTGATCCATATCACCTCTCAAGATTACGACAGGGTTGTCAATAACTATAAGCCTAGCAACTCGACTTCGAACTTGATACCCATACCGCTCAATTAGTCCACACATCATTAAAACTCATTCAAATGGTCGACAATGGGTGTGCCCTCATTGTACTTCACTTGCATCAATTTCATCAAGTAAAACAGCTTGTTATTGCCGATTTTAGAAGTATAGAGGGTTTCTAATTTCTCCAACAGTGTTTTCACATTCGTCTCATTCCGGATGTAGTTATATACGTTGTTGTCTACAAACTGCTAAATATAGCCAAAGACCTGCTTGTGCTTAAAGCCCCATCCCTCCTCTAACTTTGCCTCAGGCTTTTGAGCGGCGAACACCGAAAGGTGCATAGTCTTGACAAACAATAGGTCCTTCATTTTACTCTGCCAAATATTGTAGTTTGTGCTGTTTAAGCATATCATCTTGTTCCCAACGTCCATCAATTCCAACAAAGCTCAATAGCTGGCACTGACAACCTTTCTCTGATACCACATGTTAGAAATTGGCCGGATAGTCAGTTGAACTGAGAGGAAAGAACAATGATAACAACGACAAACGGCAGATGAATAATAACCACACAATAGAGAGAAAAATCGAGACACACACAATTTTACATAAAAAACTCACTTCTAAATAAGAGAAAAAAAACATGGGACGATTCGTCCACAAATCTTCCTTATGTAAAATTGGTTATACAAACCCTAAATAAAAGAACTGACTCCTTGTACCTAATCCACCAGAGCAACGATGAGTGCAGAAGAAATTTCCAGAGTAAGAAAAACTCTCCTATCTTTTCTTCACTTTCTCTCACTAGAGGCGCTCACTGGTCTTTAATTTTACAAGTCGTACCTCTCTCTAATCGCACTCCCTTTTATAAATCCTAAAAGAAGTTTCCTACGCCTTTTCATTGTGGGCCACTGGGATCAACAGTAGGTCACCCTTTAGAATAAGTAGTCCGGTTTTCCTTCGGACTTCAGCACTCCAATCGCCTCTAGGGCAAGGCAGTCCGGTCATCCTTCGGACTCGGCAGTCAGACTGGTCAGTCCATTTGGGTAGGCAATCCGGCTGTTTGGCCTTGGTCTTCGCCAATTAGGTCGGTCGCCCCTTCAGCCTTGGCACTGCCTGGTCATCCTTCGTCATTGGCTTCGATCTAATTGCCCTTTGGCCGCTTCACCCCACACGAACACAATAATACTCCGCCTCAATATTGTACCCATATGAGTTCGGCCAAACCTTCGATCGGCCTATCAATCGGATATGAGCCCACACGGGAGTGACCTATATCCTAACACGATTGTATGTCAATTCAAGATAGAACACAATAAATAATGTTGAATATTTAAATGAGACTGAGACCATGTACAGGCCAAGTGAGATTAAAAAAAAGGTGAAGAATAACGATGAAAATTTGACAAAGGCCATCATCAAGCACAAACAGGAGCACAATGGGTAAGAGATAACTCATCATGCACACAGGATACTTGTGCTGGAACGTTGGATGGGGCACATCTGACATGCTTATGCCGATATAGTTGAACATGCAAAAGTGCATACTTACGTGCCACCTGGGCATGGCCTGCCTAGCTCCCCGCTAAGAGCAAGTCGGGCATCCTTCTGCAGGAGCTCCACAGCAAGGACATCACTAGCCTACAAAACAGAAATTTCTGGGTATTTTCCTTTTCTGGTAAGTAATGCAGGACAATTTCACCATTTGTACAATGATTTTGAATAGTCAATTTAAGAATTCCATACAATTATAACACCAAAAAACTGTTGACATCTTTCAAATGAGACTCATACGTTGGAGGCCATGGAAATAATGTATGCTCCAAATGAATCACTCCCAAGCTCAGCAGCTACACGAAAGGTATCCAATACTTCCTTAACATCCAGATTAACCTGATGATACCAAGAGAGGCAACATAAAAGAATTTGATAATTTGAAAAATTGCACATGACATTTTGAAAGCAGCAAAAAGTAAATCATATCAGCAATGAAGCAGAAGGATGAATTCATCAGACCTCTATGCTTGGAGGGACTAGAGGCCTCTTTCCTTTCAGCTCTCTGGTTAGGAATTCCAGTTTTTTTTCTTCATCCCACTCGCTATATGTACCCATGTCCAAGTATCTTACAATTGCATCCAACGTTTCAGAATGTCGACCAGATTCCTGATATATATGGGATCAGTCATACCTTTACTTTCCTAGCAAAAAAGTTTCGAGGCTTTTTGCATTATGGACTCCGGGAGAGGCAGATTACAGAGCTTTGTGCCTGTATATAGAGGTGGTTTTCCTTGTTTGAACTCCAAACCTTTAAGTTATGATGAAATAACCTTAATGTTGTGCAAAGCTTATCCTCATTTCTCCCCCAAGAGAAAAGAGAAAGAGAAAAAGAGTCAGACCATTTCAACTGAACAGACGAGGACTAGAAGGCACACAAAACATACCTGACGAAAATCAAGCTTCAGCAGCACCATTCCAAAGGTAGCAACTCTTCGTATCAGATCAGCAAGCCGACCATCAGCAAGAACCCCAGATCCATGTGATTGCTGCAGAAAGCGATCAACTTTACAAGAAGATATAGTGCTACATCACGAACATACGGAGAATACTAATCTTAATTACCAGGGAATCATAGCACATAAGTAATGGTTTCATTAATTGATCAGTTGTTTCATAGTAATCTGAAGTATCTGTGTCGCAAGAAAGACCTTCAAGAAGTAGCTCCAAGCGTTTTTGTGTCTTCATAAGCTGAATTTTGAAGTATGAATATACAATTTTATTAGAATCTATTTGAAGACGTTACACAGTTAAACTAGAAACTCAAACATTCTACATGATGATAGAAGTTGTCTAGGTAGTAGAGAATAATCAAATATGTGTGCCTATGAACACCCATGTGTTTCTATTAAGACATACGAAAAACTAAATGGAGAAGAATAATGTATTTCCTTAACATTATCAAAAAAAAGGGAGAGAAAAAGCAAAAAATAAAGCAGCAAAGCCTTTCAATCTTTCTGACTATCAGGAAAGGAACTCCTTTATGAGACACTGAGGTCCAGGAAAGAGTCAAGCACCCCATTGGCCCATTCAAAAGCAACTGTGAAGGCTAGCAAAGGTCATTAAAATTCCGTAACTTTCTCCACCCAAATTCACCAAACCAGATAAGGAACTGCTTAATTTTTTTTTTTTTATTAGAACTCTTTAATATTTCAAGAAATGTATCATCTGCCCCAAAAATGTAACTTAAAGAAGTTGCCTGAAGCAGAGTGGACAAAGTTAAACTTTATGTTTCACCTTCCGCATGTATGTGTGTGATGTAAACATCCAAGACATCCAATTCACTTAATTAATTGGCAGTGAGAATTTAATACCTAAAAATTCAAGAAAAGCCGTATCTCTGACACAAGTAAATTCTATCTAAACACTATTAAAAACTAATCTCAAGTTTGTTACCATCTTCTGAGCAACAGGTCTAATTAAAGAAGCTTAAACCAAAACAGCTTTTAAGCCCGTTACCTTGAGCCAATTCATTTTAGCATGTTTCACAATTCTTAATTGGCCACCTAACTAATAAAAAAGACGGACATGAGTATCCTCACATGTCCAGAAGATTAACTGAAACCAAACATCTGGCATGGTGGTGAAGCCAGTTAAAGAGAGGCACAGGATACAGTTTTAATCTGAAAACTCACATGAAAAGGCAACAGTCTATTGAGAAATTTCTCCAATTACCTTAACTTTCTATCCTCTAAAATCAAAGATGAAACCAGCTTGATGCAGTGCCAAGAGACATAAAACTTAAACTTAATTTTCTTTCACTGCCAAAAATGACAGGGAGCTTTGACATTTTTTTAGAACTGTTCCTCAGGAATCAAGCAAGAAAAAATGTGAATGGTAGCAAGGAGGACGCGATTTAGCTCCATATGTCAGAAATTGGGTTAAAAAAAAAAACTTGAAACATTTTGTACATTGGTTAAAACTAGAAAAATAAAAATAAGAAAACTGCAGCAATCATTAAGTGCAGCAGCAGCTATTTTGTGTATGATATTTACGTAACATCAACAAAAACTTCATAAAAGAACCAAGTTCATCCCCTGCCTGTGTCTAGCTGCATTTTCATTCTTTCAGAGAATTCGTTATTCATAAGTACCTCACTGCATAGCTGTTGTGAAAGTAACAGGATATTCTGAAATGGGTCCCAAAGTTTCCTTAGTCTGT
Source organism: Nepenthes mirabilis (assembly GCA_025585075.1). Classification (NCBI taxonomy): domain Eukaryota; kingdom Viridiplantae; phylum Streptophyta; class Magnoliopsida; order Caryophyllales; family Nepenthaceae; genus Nepenthes; species Nepenthes mirabilis. The sequence continues at coordinate 19,627 of JAODPA010070446.1, read as the reverse complement.
GACACGGAATTTCTTATTCTTAAATATGCGGATTCACAGAACCACCACCATCAGAAGTCTTTACTTAGGTAACTAAGCCATCAAAAGTCCACCAGGCTGATGCATAATATTTATAAGCTATAAAGCGGATATACAACCAATACCTTTTCCTTTACATTTCCAAGAACAATCCTATAAGGAGCGATTCCAGGACGCACTGGTAGGCTTGGCTCTAGAAGCTTCTGAAAGCTTGTCCTTCCGATCTTATTTTCAGAGAATAGCTTTCTCTTAGCAAACAATTGAGTAGAGCCAAAAGAGGCAGTGTTTGTCATTGCAGATGACTGACTATCACTAGGTGCATTTTCATGGATGGACAGTTTGTTGGGGCTTCCAGAACCACCCTGAAAGGATGAAGCTGTATTTGAAAACTACAACCAAACAGGTAAATAGGAAAAAATAAATGCATAATGACTCGATGTGATGTACATTAACCTTGGATTAGAGGAAAAGGAGAAAAGAGAAACAAGAAACTTAATGAATAACTAGACAAAACTATTGCAGCATATGCCAAACCTGATGATTCAAAGGCATGTAATCAGCACCCGGAAGATCTAGTCTGGGATACGGAGATTCCCCATCATTGCATTCTACAAGAGGTATTACCAGCTAATTTGCCATATTTCCAAATGTGAAAAGAAAAGAAAAGTTGATAGCCAATTTTGAAGAATGTGAACAATAATAAGGGGGAAAAAAAAAGCACTGACATGATCTTACCAGAGAAAAAAACCCTGATACGAGCTGGCAGTGAAGTATAAGCTAGCACTTTCAAGGGAGAGCAATCATAAGTTAAAATCCTTGCATCATATTATATTCCCTATTGAAGATCAATTAAAAACGAAAAAAAGACACTGAGTATCAAGAATCTGAGATCAGCTATATGAATCTTTCCTTGTCACTCACAGTTCGATTCAGTACTCTGCCTCAAAGGATCATAACGCAATGAATCCTCCATCAGCCTCAAAATAAGTCATTGTGTCTCTCCTCTTTACCTCTATCATCTCCAACCCTAAGAAATACCACCTCATCACTACAATGATTGTTCTGTCAAAAAACCTCCTGTTCATCCTAATGTCTTTTCCCAGTCACGCTGCTTTTATTAGGTGGGAATTCTACTTTACAACGGAAATGTTACATTTTTCATCCTGCCTTTGTCTCAGAATGTAGACTCATTACAGCATCTTGTCTCAAAATGCCAGGCTGATTATGGCATCTCACATTTACAAAATTTGCTTGTTGGGCCTCCAGTACCTAACTGCCTAATATTGCTACACCCTTTCTGTGAATTTTTTTTTCCCCAATCTACTTAAAAATATTGGATGCAATTCTGAATTGCAACCAGGAAACAAAATTACAATTCCACCATAGATAGGCTTCAATTTGCGCATATGATACATAAAAAGTGAACTCTTTAAGTTCCTGACAGAGTTCCAAAAGGAGTTCTACTATTCAAAAGTTATGTTGTAGGTATCAAACAACTATGGGTGCAAGGCATATTATTACCTAAAAATGGTCATTTCATGATAGTATTTATAAATTTAACAGACCAGAAATGTTCACAAACAAGAGCTACACAGCTTATCGCATTTACTCTACCCACTAAAATCGTAAATAAAATACAAGAAAAAGTGGAGCTAGATTGTTACATTTGTGCTAAAAGATTCAAATGATACAGTTCGCTACCTGTACAAGAAGGTAAATCAGCTCTAGCAGGAAGCTGCGTTGGAAATGCTGGAGCTTGTTGGCCATGATGCTTCAACTGATTTCTCTGTGCTGACTGGTTCCAGCTGTTGTGCCTGTCTTCTGATGAAGTTTCTGAAGAAAACTCAAAAACACTATCTTAAAAAGTGCATCAGTTATCGCATGGGTAAATCTTGTTAATGATCCTCCTGTGGAGTCTCCTGAATTGTGCACATAGCCAACGTGTGATACCTCTTTTGTTGAAAAATTCTAGTTTAATCTTCACTGTAGGAAAAGAGGCGTTCTGATTAAGTGAAATATGAAGAAATAATTGTACTAGAAATCAGAAACATCATATAAATGATCAATACACATAACAAACATTTTCTAACATTAGTTGCTTATAATGGGTTGAATACAGCATTTCCTATTTTATAAAGAGTAAATTATGTGCATCCACTATTTTTTTCTAGTGCAATTTCTCACGGGTACTTTAATTATGTTAGGTTTATTTTATGTTGACATATTCTGTGACTATGTCTAGTTGTTTGTTGGTGTCATTTTCATTGTCCTGAGGATTCACATCCGATTCTCGCCCAATGTTTGCCAATGCGCAACTCTCAGTATCCACGCCTGGCTAGCGCCCAAGCACCATTTCATTGAGAACGAGAGCAAGTACTCGAGGCAAGCTCGAGCTGTGCCCTAGGCATCAGTTCTCAAGAGCCAGTGCTCGAGGCATGCCCGAGCAACACTTGAGGCATGCCCAAGCCGCACTCGAGCGCTGGGGCGCATACTCAGTGCAACCATAGCATTTCCAAACAGTTATATTTTTTAACCTTATTTTTTAGCCTCTTTATAAATAATCTCCTCCTCCTTGTGCCGTACTGGAAATATTCTCTGTCGGCCGTTCTTTGAAAAAGAACTCACTCTTGAGCTTATGTTTTGTGCCCGTTAGAGAAAACTCACACTAAATTCTTTAGCCTTAATTCTAGAGTTTTCTCTCTTCATCCATTTTATTCTCTACACACTCTTTCCGACCTATTAACGTTCATAAGCGACGTGGGTGGTGTGGAAATTGGGATCTAATAGTGTACAAAGATTCGACGGCTCGTGAAGAAAGATTGACAAGAACACCGGAAGGCGTCTAATTCTATTGCCGCGAGCAAATACAAGGAGTTCCTTGATAAGGGTCAAAAAACAAGAGTAAGTCATCTAGGTTAGCATGTCTGTACCACTCGATCTATAAGTTGACTTTCTTAATACATTTCTTTCTTAACTGTAGAAGCCCAAAAGGTTTTACTTAATAGCCGTAATTATCGAAATTTTCCTTCGTCATCAAAATTGTGTCTTGATTATTGCTGTTTGTTGTGTTTATATTTTATATGCTTTTTATTGTTCAATTCATTTAGATCTAAATATACTTTACATTTATTGTATATTTATATTTATTCCTGTTGGGTTATGGGTCACTCTCGTGTGGGCCCATACCCATTTGATGTCTAAAGGAGCTAAGTTCGACAACATCACGCTTAAGGCACCACTAAGGTGCCAATTCCAGAAGGCAAGCGCTCGATGAGCGCCTGATGTGCCACTAAGGCGCAAATTCCAGAAGGTGACACCGAGGTGCAATTTCCAGAACCGTGGTGCTCGATGAGCGCACAATGGGCGCTCAAGCATGGGCCCAAAGAACAAAAGCGCGGCTTTTGCGTGCTAGGGTTTAATCTCTATATTCCAAGTGCCGTTTTGAGAGAAAAAAGAAGAGAAAGTGGAGAATATGAAGATTTGTGCATCCGTTTGCATTCCGAATCAAGTTCCAGTCTTCGTCGACCATAGGTACGCTGTTCTTGCTGTTGAAAAGAACGTTTATTGGGTTTTATTTCTACTCTTTCATCTTATGTTTACTATTGTACGGACTTGTTTTGAGACACGGTAGTTTAACATTGTTATTAGGATTTGTGCAATCGAGACATTGCATAGAAGAGATATTTTCGGACATTGAGTCCCGTGGTTTTTCTTCCTCATTTAAAGGAGAGTTTTTCACGTAAAAATCATGCCTTTATCGATTGCGTGTATTTGTTGTGTGCTTGTTGTGCATTATTGTGCGTTTCCTCATGATTCAAATAGTAGGTCAGGTCCTAACAATTCCGCAATTTGAAAAAGGGGTCGAAACAAGTTGAATTAGGACTCATAGTCCATTTCATTTGGTATCAAAGACTCACCCCGATCCGCGACCCCAATTTAGATGCATATTATCCAATCGCTCTCTGTTTCACCCTACTTTGATGGGAGCAACTACGCTTTTTAGAATGTGCGTATGAGAGCCATCTTCAAATCTATGGATGAACACGTTTGGACCAAGACTCAATCTGGGTGGACACCACCCAGAAGCACTACAGGCGATGAACCAAAAGTTCTATCTTTGTGGTCAAAAGAAGAACTTAATACCTGTAATTGAAATAGTAAGGGGCTATATGCTACTTTTATGGCTGTGTCCCCTAAAGAGTTTAAATGCATTTCGATGAGCGAGACCTCTAAAGATGTTTGGGATATCCTTGAAATCACACATGAGGGAACAAAACTAGTAAAGAATTCAAAATTGTAAATGCATACAACTAGATTTGAAGAAATCAAGATAAATGGTGATGAGACTTTTGATAAATTTTGTGCTAAATTAAATGACATGGTAAACTCCACATTTAACTTGAGTGAATGAATTTCGATAAACAAAATTGTCCGAGAAGTTTTAAGATTTCTCCCTAAATGATTTAGACCCAAAGTTACAGCAACTGAGAAGAGTAAAGACCTTGCGAATTAAAAATAGAAGAATTAGTTGGCTCTCTACAAACATAAGAGCACATACTCCCATAGTCAAAGAAGAACAAATCAATTGCCTTGAAATCTATTAAAGAAGAGAGAGACCATAACTCTGATGAAGAGTCGTGCAGCGATAAGGATTTTACTATGTTTGTTAAAAATTTTAAAAAATTCTTCAAGAACAAAAGTAACAAACGATCCTCAAAATGAAATGAATCGACACATATTTCCATGATGAAAATATGATCATAGGACGGAAAGAAAACTTTAAAAGATGACGAAGATGATGACGAAGATGATGAAAATCATGATGAAAAATCATAGGAAGAGGATGAAGTAAGCTATATGGCTTTCAAGACATCCATCATCAATAGTGATAAAGCCACTAGTGAGTGACCCAAGCAATCTGATTCTTCTCATGAAGAATCTGATAATGAATTTGATGGGCTTCAGGAAGCCTACGACAAATTGTTATGGGAATGTTTAAAAGTAAAGAAAACTAATAAATCCTTAAGCAGTAAATTAACTGAATCAGAAAAAGAAAAAGTTGAATTCAAAACCAAATTGGAATGTATCACTGCTAAACATCGTGAGCTTGAACTATTGAATAGTTCCTTAAATGCCAAAATCAAATCCTTAGAATTAGAGCTCAAAAATGCTAAGAATGATCTTAAAAAATTCTCAAGTGGTACCAAAAAGCTTGATCATATGTTAGAATTAGGGAAGATAGCCGAAAACAAGAAATGTTTGGGATATGTAGAAAACACCTCCAAAAACGGTGAACATTTAAAAATGATTTTTGTTCCCGCCACAAACATTCCACACAAAAACATAAGAATTCTTAAAATCACTATATCTGTGCCTAAACATGCAGAGAAAATAAATGGTTCAAATTTCTTGCCTAAACCTAATACCAACAAGATAATCAATAAATTTGCTAAAGTTACACCTTCCCTAAATTTGTGCCAACCTGCCATACATGTAGGCAAATCGATCATATTTGTTTCGTTATCACATCATCAATCTGCTGTACAACCAAAGACAAGTGGTGAAAATGAACAAATTTATAAATCATATTCAATAGCTGAATGATCAAGTGAAAAAGTTAAATTAGAAAGTAAATTTCAGAAGAAAAATACGGATTAAAAATAGTGATATGAAAAGCTTTTCTAAAAATTTTCTGTGTAAAGTTGCCCACATTGCTTTGAAAGCCCAAAACTATTCATTGTGGTATCTGGATAGTGGATACTCCAAACATATATGTGGCAATAAGGCCATGTTTTCGACTCTTTCCGACCATCCCAATGGGATGGTGGCCTTTGGTGATAAAGCTAGGGCTCTCATTCTCGGCAGAGGGCATATCAGTATTTCTGGACTCTCAAAGCATTGTGATGTTTTGCATGTATTAGGATTAAAATCTAACCTCCTTAATATTAGCCAATTTTGTGATGAAAATTTTGAGGTTAGATTTTTTCAGGACAAGTGCTATATTTATGACACAAATGGCACTATTGTCTTAGAGGGCAAGAGAACTCCTGATAACCTCTACGATATCGAGCATGGCCCGGTCATGGGATGCCATCCCTCTAAAATCAATTCTACTGAACTATGGCATTAACATCTTGGTCATTTAAATTTTAAAAATCTATCCAAAAATTTTAAGAAAAATTGTATTGAAGGCCTTCCAAAGTTGTATAATGTCAAACACCATGTGCGTGGTCCGTGTCAACTTAAAAAGCAAACTAGAGCGAGTCATCCTTCACTACGTAACATTCACACCTCGCATCCGCTTGAACCGATTCATATGATCTCATGGGACCCTATAGGACAGAGAGTTTGGGCAGTAAACGGTATATCCTAGTAATTGTAGATGACTACTCTAAATATTCTTGGATAGATCTTATCCGTAAAAAATTTGACACCTTTGACCATGTAAAACTTTTATGCAAAAAACTCACAAATGAAAAGGGAACTCCGATTGTGCGAATTCATAGTGATCATAGAAAGAAATTTGAAAACTCAAGCTTTGACAATTTTTGTAATGCAGAAGGACTTAATATGAATTCTCTGCTCCAATCACTCCCCAACAAAATGGGGTTGTGGAACACAGAAATCAGGTCATCTAAGAAATAGCTACAACTATAATGCAAAGCAAAAATGTAGCCATGCACTTTTGGGGTGAAGTCGTGAGCACGGCTTGTCACATAATCAATAGGGTCTACCTAAGACCCGAGATGAATAAGACCCCTTATGAACTTTGGAGAGGAAAGAAGCCCAATGTAAAGTACTTTCATATTTTTGGAAGTAAATGCTTCATACTTCGAGATAGGAAACATTTAAATAAGTTCGACTCTAAAAGTGGTGAAGGAATATTTTTAGGATATTTCCTTTCCAATAGAGCCTATCATATGTACAATTTTCGTATTCAAACTGTTATAGAGTCAATCAATATTGTCGTGAATGATGTCTCCAGCGAGCAACCTAAAGCCAGTGGTTGCTCAGACAAAGAGGTTAATCAAATTGAATCCTCTCATGAATCAGCTTCTACTGATATTCCCGATGAGACTCCTAACACCGTCATTGTTAAGGAACCTTCTACCAGAGTCAAACTTAATTATCCCAAAGATTACATATGAGGTGATCTGAGGGGATGAGACTGCATCACCGAGTTCTGAATCTTCTTGCGTATACATGTTATGCCTCTCACTTAGAACCAAAAATGGTTGAAAAGACCCTGAACGACGAATGCATGATTAACGTCATGCATGAAGAGTTAAACCAATTTATCAGGGACAATGTGTGGTCCTTGGTTCCCCATCCTAAACATACGAATGTCATTGGCACCAAGTGGCTCTTCAAAAATAAAACTGACAAAACTGGCAATATTACACACAACAAAGCTCGTCTTATCACTCAGGGATACATGCAAATTAAAGGAATCGATTTCGACAAGACCTTTACTCTTGTGGCTTATCTTAAATCTATAAGAATTTTATTATCCATTACTTATACTATGAGCTTGAGACTCTATCAAATGGATGTCAAAAGTGCTTTCCTTAATGGCATCATCCAATAAGAAGTTTATGTTGAGCAACCAATGAGATTTATTGATCTCATGTTACCAGATCATGTATACAAACTTAAAAAGGCCTTATATGGTCTTAAATAAGCTCCAAGAGCTTGATATGAGTGTCTCATCTCATACTTTAAGTGATCATGGCTTCGTCAGGGGCAGTGTTGATAAAACACTTTTTGTGAAATCTACTTGAAAATGCATGATTGTTGCCCAAGTCTATGTTGATGATATTATATTTGGTGCTACCGTAGATCCCTATACTCATGAATTTACAAAATGTATGACTTCTGAATTTGAAATGAGCATGGCAGGAGAACTTACGTTTTCCCTTGGTTTGCATATTAGACAACTTCTCAAGAAATTTTCATCTCCCAAACTATGTATGCCAAGGATCTCGTTAAACGATTTGGGTTAGATAACAAAAAACATACTCGAACTCCCATGAGCACCTTTACCAAATTGGATCGTGATCCCACTGGAAAAAAAATCAATCAGACTCAATGGAAGTACGATAGGAAGTCTCCTGTACTTAACGGCTGGTAGACCCGACATTACCTTTAGTGTCAATGTCTGTGCTCGATATCAATCTAATCCTAAAAAATCTCACATAAGTGCCGTCAAACGAATCATTCAATATGTTAATGGTACATCTGATTATGGGATCTTCCACTCTCGAGACTCCAATTTTGACTTGGTTGGTTATTCCGATGTCAATTGGGTTGGAAATGTCGATGATCGTAAAAGCATCTTTGGTGAATATTTCTATGTCGGCTCAAATCTTGTAGCTTAGATGAGTAAGAAATAAAATTTTATCTTCTTATCTACCGGCGAAGCAAAATATATTGCTGCTGGTAGCTGCTACACACAAATCCTGTTGATGAAACAAATGTTGCATGATTATGGCATTACCCAAGATACCATGACAATTTATTGTGACAACACTAATGCCATCAATATGTCAAAAAATCCCATTCAACATTCATGAACTAAACATATAGATATTTGACACCACTTTATTTGTGAACTCGTTGAAACTCTAATCATTGCTCTTAAACATACTCCAACCGAATTCCAATTAGCCGATATTCTTACCAAGCCATTGGATAATCTTAGATTTGAATATCTTAGAAAGGCCATTGGAATTTGCACTTTCCCATTAGACAGAAGTGAGTTTCCCATTTTAAAAAATTTTTAAAAAATTAAAAAAACGTGCACTGTTGTTCATAGTGCCTGACTGGCACCTGTTTGGAGCTCGAGTGTCGAATCTAGCTTCGGCACACTTGATGGGCACCCGATGCATGCTCAAACACAGCGCCGTATGCCTTTTCTTTAAGCGTGATTTGAGCACTGAGGCACTATATTTCTCTCAAAGACTCTTCTCTCTAATTTCTCTCTCCTCTCTAATCATCTCTCTCTACCTCCTCACGTCTCCAAGGCTTCTAGATCCACTCATCTTCTCATCATTTTTGGGTGCACACAAGGTAAATCTCTCCTCTCCCCTTTGTTCTTGAGCTCCTTGCATCCATTAATGGCAGCTTCCCTCTCCCACCATGTATGTTGTTTTTACCCTATTATTTTGCTAAATTGCTTCATGCTTTGCACATCCTGAGTCCCGATTTGGCATTTGTTGTGCCAATTTTGCATCGATTAACCCTTATCCCACCGAGGATTTTCGGGTGTCTAAATTTGGGTTTACCCACGTTTTTGGGATCTCCTTCACCCGATCTACAACCCTCTAGTGTCCATTTGTAAGTATTTAGCCCCTCCCTTGACCCGTAGTGGTGAGAGATTCATGGGCTTCGGGTGGCTCCGTGTGGGACCCATACCCGATTTTCGATTACTCGTTGTCTTCGCTTGCATTTCCTCACCTGTCGATCTCTCTATTTTGCTATGCAGATGTCTGCTCCACGAAGGTCTCTTGCCCACAAATCTGTTGCTAAGCATCCTCAATTGAGCGGGCCCTCAACTCCTAACCGTTTTATTAATGTGAAAGCCCAGGAATTATTTGCAAACTATATATCTAAAAGGCAACCCTTGAACGGAAAGTTTTCCTTGTGTTTCTTGACCTTTCTATCTCCTCTCTGTTCACGAACCGACATTGGGAGCCAGTCCTAACCAAACTTATTCCCCGTTCTCAACTCTTGGTTCAAGAGTTTTATTCGAACATCTTTGATTTTGATCTAACGTCCCATTCCTTTTCTACCTTCTTGAGGGGGAGTCGCCCCCGCATTGCCCCGGACGTGATCTCCAGTACTTTCAGCATTCCTTGGGTTGGCAATCCCGACTACCCATACCAGTGGAATGCCACGCCACATTGCAATGAGGCAGCCTCTTTTCTTCATGGCTCCCCCATGAAGTGAAATGGGAGATCCTTCAAGACAAAGCTTCCCACCGCTCGGAGGATGGTTGTGAGCCGGATTATACTGATCAATCTATTTCCGGTCACACACTTTTCCTCTATCTCCCTCGATAAGGCCCTGTTCCTTTACACTCTCCTGAGTAGGCGGCCTATTGATCATCCCCACTAACACTCTTATATTATTGATTATTTTGCGTCTAAGAAGGATGACAACCTTTCCCATGATTATCTTATCCAACGTCTAATCCTAGGTTTAGGGGTACATTTCTTGGACCTTCTCTATGTGCAGCTTGGCAGGCCTATTACTCAGACCACTTTCAAACAAAGCCAAGCCCACACCCGTTGGCTCTCCCTGGCTCCTAATGGTCCTCTAGATGAGCCTCTTCCAGAGGTCCCTTCTTTCTAGACTGAGGAAGGCCCGTCTTGTCCAGGCCCGTCCTATCCTAGTCCATCTTATCCTGGCCCATCGAATCCTCCTTTGTCCTCTACCTCTTCTCCTCTCTGATTATGGGATAGCTCCCCCGAATTACTGATCCGCTAGAGTAGCTATATTCTTCTCGGGAGCAAATTTTGCTTCCCACTCAGTTGCGGTCTGACATGCTCGCCGATTTTCATTGTCTTGACACTTGCCTGGCTCCTCAAGAGGAGTAGCTTTGCCCATTAGGGGGAGCAAATTGCCCGTCTCTCTTCAGCATGACAATCCTGATTCTTCCGAGTCCGATTGTTACCCTCACTTTGGTCATCCGTGACAAAAGGGGGAGTAGTTCTCTCAAGTGGAGGAGCTTGCCTTGCTTTCTCATTTTTCTTAGGGGGCAGTTTTACATTATTATTTGGTTATCTTGGTGTTAGGGGGAGGTTTCTTTATTATGGGGAGGTTTCTTTGATAGGGAGAGTTTGGCTATATCTTAGGTGGAGTGTTTGTCCTCTTTTTGTTTTTGTCATATTTACGTTTACTTGGACATGTGCTGTATCTTTTGTTTTGCTGTATTTGACATTTTTTTGTCCATGAGTTTCCTTATTGCTTTACTGCTCTTACTTTACTATGTTTATTTACTTCTGTACTAACCTGAGATGAACAGGAACAACACATTTTATAGCACCTTCTGCATCTCCTTCGCTTTATGTTTATTATGTTGGCTGTCTATTAGACGTAGATTTTTATGTATATAGGTTTTATCTTAATGGTATTTGAACCAATGATTCACTAGTATTTTAATTTATTACTTTTATGGATTTTTGTCATGGAATTGCCAAAATGGGGGATTATTAAGCGTATTTTATGTTGACATATTCCATAACAGTATCTGATCATTCGTTGGTGCCATTTTTATTGTCCTGAAAATCTACATCCAATTTCTACCGGATGTTTGCCGATATGCAATTCTCAATATTCACGCCTAACCAGTGCTCGAGCGCCATTTCCTGAGAGGCCACACTCAAGGCCGGTCCAATCTTCACTCAAGTGCCATTTCCCAAGAGCAAGCGTTTGAAGCACGCCCAAGCCACGCTCAAGTGCTAGGGCATGTGCCCAGTGCAACTCTAGGCGCACCTGAAGCACGCCGAAACTATGCCTAAGCGCCACGGTGCGCAAACGGTTATATTTTTTAACCTAGTTTTTTAGCCTCTTTATAAATAATCTCCTTCTCCTAGTGTCGTACTTTTGAAAATATTCTCTATCGGCCATTCTTCGAAAAAGAACTCACTCTTGAACTTATGATTTGTTCCCAATAAAGAAAACTTATTCTTAATTCTTGAGCCTTAATTCTAGAGTTTTCTCTTTTCATCTATTTTATTTTCTACACACATTTTTTCACCTATTAACCTTCGTAAACGATGTGAGTGACGTGAAAATTGGAATCCAATAGTGTACAGAAATTCGACGGCTTGTGAAGGAAGATTGACAAGAAGATCGAAAGGCGTTTGATTCTGTTGCCACGGGCAAATTCATGGAGTTCCTTAGTAAAAGTCACAAGACAGGAGTAAGTTGACTAAATTAGCACGTCTGTACCACTTGATCTATAAGTTGACTTTCTTAGTACATTTTTTTTCTAATCGTAGAAACCTAATGGATTTTACTCAATAGTCGTGGTTATCGAGGTTTCCTTTCGTCACCAAAATTGTGTATTGATTATTGTTGCTTATTGTGTTTATATTTTATATGCTTTTCATCATTCGATTCATCTTGATCTGAATATATTTTACGTATATTGTATATTTATATTTACGTTTATTCCGCAATTTGAAAAAAAGGTCGAAATAAGTTATAACCCAGGACTCATAGTTCATTTCTAATCAGAATATCTTCTTCACATTATTAAAAATTTTTGTTACTTATGGAAACACCCAATGAGAAGCTTTTGTGTCACGGTTACAGGCCTTCACTGGCTAACCACCAGATACTCGTATCTCCTTTCCTTTCTTACTTTTGTATTGTGTGTTTCATATTTTAAAAATAAAAGCTGTAATAATGTGAAGAAACAATCAAACTGGCTGATGATCATCTTGAAAATATTTGTTTCTTAATAAAGCCACTGACAGGCAATCCTTATTTTCTTGATGTTCTACAGTTAGCACTGGTGTAAAAACATGTAGTTCCATAATATATATTAGAACAAAAGAAAAGGAAAAACAATTTGATGAGATTACATGGGTGGCACATGAGGCAACATAAACAGGATCAAACCCAACACGTCATAAGAAAAGGAGGTGCTGGGCATGCTCATGCATGCCCAGCAATGTGGTGGAGGGAGCAGTGATGCTCACTCTCCACTGTTCATGGTATGTAACAGATGTCAAGTCACACACTTTGTTATTTAAGGAAGAAATGACTATCTTGTGATAGAGATTTCTTCATTAGTAATCTGGAATTTTAGTCAAGAATTTAAGTAAAACACAAGGGAAAAAAGAAAGAAATATCTGCAACTTAAAGAAGTGGAAGAATGCACACAAAACGAAGGCAGGCTAGCCCATAGGGAAGAAGAAAGAAACATCAGAGGAGAAAACGACAGGTTTGATGCCTGACATAAATTAAAGAGGGGAGAGAAAACGACAGGTTTGATGCCTGACATAAATTAAAGAGGGGAGAAAAAAGAAATGGAATTTCTGGAAAAGACAAAACAACATGGAAGAAGGGTGAATTGGAAAAAAATCATAGTTATGGGGAGTTAATAAAATAATCTCAAAATCAGTCATATGGTGAGTAAACAAAAGATGAGAGAAGAATTACGTTTGAAGAAAGAACCAATAGAAATAAATAATCGAGAGTGGCCTTAACTTCTCTATTCTTTATGATCCTCTCCATCTCCTCTGTCATCTTTAAAAAATACATAGGAAAGAATCCATAAGGGCTGCACTCATGAATTTGTACAGAGACCAACGTATCAGGAAACCGACAAGATTCTAAAATGGAAAAATGGGGTTTCCATTCAGAATTGTATTGGACTAGATATAATCAAAGTGGAGGGGGAATCACCAATTACTGTATTTTGCTCTGTGCGTTCTCCAATAACTTGAATGTAAGAAAAAAATTGTTATTGTCTAAGACATGGAGAATCAATATAGAGTAACTCTTCACACAAACAACCATAATCTGGGACATAGATGATGGATCAGTGCAAATTTCATTTATGATATATCAAAAAGTTTATTTTATGTCAATCTGATAAGGCATCTTGTAAATTTTCATTTTTCAACGTGAAATACCAATTTGCTAATCCTTGTCATACTTGCCTAGAGTACCAAGATTGATACCAACAGAGTGCTTTAAAAATTTCCCTACAAAGATAACTTTAGCTAGTTAATTCTTGAAATAACGCAAAAGAATAAGAAACTAACTACTCCTAAATGCAAAATTATCAGAAAGAGGTATGACAAGTCAAACCTTTTTCTAAAATTTGATGTGCCAATCTTGATAACTCATCACTGCATTGGTTCATGGAAAGCTCAAATCTCAGGCTATCAATTTCACGAATATAAAGATCGATAGCCATCCACCTTGATAAAAGGGACACATTTCTTGTGACCTGAAATAGTGGAAGCAGCCCAAATTTACTACATATATTACAAAGAACACCCTAGAATTTTACAATAATCAGTCCAGGGTTGAAATATATAAAGAATACCATACAACAGGGTCATGTAAAAAAATGACTATCCATAGATAGATTTTCTTTGTCAAGAAGAGAGATTTTATGGAGAGAAGAATGGGGGAGACTGTAATTCCCTGGATCCCCATTTAGATTATTTGGATATTAATTGTAATTTGGGTTAATTGGATATATTTTGAAGTAATTATATATATTGTAAAATTTTGAAGGATTTTCAGTTCAACAATGTGGCACCTGATGCACGCTAGATGTGCGCTCGAGTGCCGATTCCAGGGAGCCTGCGCCTGAGGCACACTTAAGCATCAAACTTGTTATAAAAGCAACGGGCATGGGGCTTTGTCATTTCGCATGGCAGTGGAGGGAGAAGGAGAGCGAGAGGAGAAAGAGGAGGAGAGAGAAAGTAGAGGTCGGGTTTTTCAAAAAATCCTTTTGTCAAATCTGTTTAGTATAAAGTCAAGACAAATATCATCTAACCCTATCATTTATCTATTTCAGTATCTGATCTATTTTGGTTCTGATCTGGAGGTTTAAAGTCGTGTATACAAGATTTTACTTAACCCGTTCATTTCGCTCCATGCATGCACGAGTTTTACCCGTAGTTTGCAGGTTTTGTTTTGTGTCTGCTAATATTTGAGTGTTTTGTCCTTTTCTAAATTAATGGATAAATATCTGATACCACATATTTTTATATTAATATATTTGTATAAAAATGCGTTTGTAAACTTTCATAGGCCGTTCATTTTCACATGCATGTGTCGGGGTTGTGGTCACTACCTTTAAATTTGTTATTAGATATTTTGGCTAGCTCTCGACGGGGAGATATTTATTATTGAAAATTCTTTTCCACCGGTAAGAAAGGCTTTGTTTGTAGTAACTCGCCTCTCTGTCTGGTATTTGAAATGAAAATTTAATATATTCAGACATCCTAATATATTCAACAAATTTGAATATTGCACCCAAAATCACGAGTGGCATAACATAGTGATCAACTTTACCTATGGAAAATAGAGTACATAGGAGGCCTAGCATACTGGCCTAGTATACTGGCCTAAACTACATTTGATTTGGCCTAAAGTTATCAGGAGTATCAGTAACCCTTCTTCATATTAGTCTTTAAATAATCGGAGCTCAGATTTAGTACATGCTTTACATTTCTACACAGATTTGTATCTGGATTTTGATTTTGAGATTCGCTAATTTTGTTCACAGATGGGATTTGGTATGCCTCGTATATTTGATTTTAATTATATGTTTTGATCCAGATTTTAGATTATCAATTTATGATGCTAATCCGAATTCTAGCATATGTGCANATTTTCTGATTGGATATTTGATTTGATGTTTAATATCAGCGGTTTGGATTTATATTTGTTATCTAATTTAACATTTGTTCTTGGACCCCTCCCTCTAATTTATTGAACACATTTGTTTATGTATATATATCTGTGAGACTTGTCAAGCTCTAGGCTCACGTTTTATGTTTTCTCCTTTTAGTATAGAGTGCTTGGATTTATTGTAGGAGTTGAATGAGATCTAACGTGGTGTTGTATATTCTGGTGAGTATTATAGTTGTTTAAATAAATGGTGTCGGTTATATTTCGGTTCTTTTGGATTAGATCTATATTGGATTATGTTTTGGTTATTAAAAATTGCCCGAGTAAAGGCCTTTGGACTGTATATTAAGAATTGTCAGGTATGTTGCATTATGTAGATGAGTTGTAGCTATTATTTGGTTATTTTCCTTACAACTGTTTAGGGCAGGTTATGTCTATATTGTCTGAACAGTCATCCGATAAGGTCCTGTGATGGGTTTGGGTCTATCTATTTATGATTAATTGTTGTCAAAATTTTATGGTCTGTTTGGTTATGTCACACCGGATTTGGGATATATTTAATTGTCATTTGGAATTTAATTATTTATAGAATTGACCTTTTTGATCCAGATTCGTGATAGAGACATCGGGAGGGGGTTGGGAAGGAAGGAGCAAGGAGGTTAGAGGCACATGTCTAGTGAGATTCAAAGAGCAGCACCATTGACTAAAAATTCTGTTAGCTGATAGATTTATGAAGAGATGAGAAGACGCACACAGAGAACAGAAATATACAACAATGCAAGAAGAACTCCTTTAGTATAGGAGTGTAAGAGAAACGGATTTTGGTTTCACTAATAAACTCAAATGAAGGGGCAAAAAAGTCTTATCCTTCACATTCTTTCCTCCATTCAGTTGACTTATTCTCCCAACTTTTGAACCCTTACATCATTAAAGATATATTTTTCTTATTCATCCTTTGATCCCAATCCAACTCCATCCATAATAATTATGTACCCCTAATAATACATAATACATCTCCAAATTCTTAGAAATGACTTCTGTTAAGTGATCAAGACAGGTTCCTGTTGTATGCTCTTTAAGTAATGAAAGAGAGAATCTGTCGGACCATTCACGTTTCAAAGCCAGAGAGTTTGGCAAATTCCTTGTTAATATCACCTCTCCTACAGAAGAAGGTTAGGTATACTTCAATGCAGAGTGATCAGTGTGACTATCTGCTGATTTAAAATGAAAATTATTATATATTTACTGTTCTATACCAACATTCCGAATAAAGGCAGCATTGATCCTGTTACTTATAAATAGTGAGCCTTAACAAATAAGCATTGCATTTAATCTAAACTAATATTGTAACCTTACATTTGCTGTAACATTTGGATTTCCATCTCTATCACCTCCCATCCATGATCCAAACCTTATCGGTGTACAAGTCAAGGGAAGTGGCCTCCCAGTATGCTGTATGACCAAATACAGAGGATTTACAGGAAAGTGAGAAATCTGTACCTAAACTTGTATTAATAGAAAACATGTGGTAAGTCAAACTGAAAACAAACCTTTCTTAAAGCATTACTAACTCGACGTAAGTAGTGAGGAATGGCTTTCCAAAGTGATTGCTCAACAATGTTTAAACCTTACAAAAAAATATTTCAGAAAAGGGGCAACACTAAACAGTCTTTCTGCTACTTATGTGATATAGGAGAAAATTTACCAGCCCTAGCTTCATCCACTGGAGTAGGTTGGTGCCGCCTTAGCTCATCCGTTTGCCATATTGAAGTTATCTCTCTCACCTAAGTAGTGAAAGATAATTACAAATCAGTGAAACATAGACAGAACAACTTTTTGGCATGTCATCACTTCGTACCAGATCTTCAATCAGCATCTCCCTATCTTCATGATTAAGGTCAGGCCGATCATTATACTCCAAGAGATGCTGCAAAAGGCATCAACCTCGCAACCTAAGAGAAGCAGCAATATAAAGGCTACTACATTTTCATAAATGAGTCCAATCCACTATACACTTACAGCAATTCTGATGTGCTTATATTGTAAAGTACGTCGATTAATCTGTGTGGGGTGTGCAGTAAGAACAATTTCAACCTCCTACAACAGTGAAACACCAGAAGAATTCATAAAATACACGATGTTAGACAGAATTCCATAAAATTGATCTTAGGCAACATATAAGTGCAATGCAGTTGTTTAGGACAAAACTACAGGGAAGAACGAAGGACCTGCTTGCAAACAGTGTTATAAAGATCATCTGGAGAAACTCCACCCTGTACAAGCTGGTTAAATACATCATCACATGATTTTGACAAACGTGACAAACTCCTTTGCTTACGTACTCTGCAAGTCACAAAGTACTAACCTATAAGTTATCAAAAACTTTTTTGTTCACGCGATGAAACATTAGCAAAATAAACACGACAGATAGAGAGGATGATTTTCCAATCATGGGTGAAACACAATTGTCCATCAGGAAGTAATTACATGGTAATTTAACTGCAAAAGCACAACTCAAGTAACAAAATTTTCTGATGGCTGAGACCGTACTGTTTGCTAGAAACAGGGAACTTTGCGTAGGATTTTGGGAATAAGTTCCTAATACTCATCTGGTTCTAATGGAAAATTTGAATGAACTTGATGCAAGCACAAACAAATAGAATGGCGATCATTGGCAGCTGAAGCATTTTATACCTGTGATGAGTTTCAGCAATTCCCATCAAATTGAGATAATGACTAAATGCTCGAGCAAGCGTCAGTGCTTCTTCTAAATTCATTTTTGACAACTCTGATGCAAGCTGCTTCTCGAGTAGCTCCGCTGTGTCCTCAATCCCTGCTGTTCTCATATTGCATGCACTCTGCGACACAATAACGTTTCATTCATGCATCCCAATGTTAATGAAACAAAGAAAAAAAAGAACTAGGAGACCAGAAACACATAAAAGAAAACAATATATGGGCCAGCCCAGTCATATGCTATTGAAATGTAACGTGGATGTTAATTTCCGTTCGGCGCGCGGTGTCTACTGTAGAAATCAGTAAAGTCACCTTCATAAGTAAATAGAGGAACTACGCCAAAATTATTTTTCATTTCCAATAAAGGAAAAATAAATAACTATTCCTATTCAGTCGATCCAAAGTGAAATCTAATTGCATGATCGTCGATTTTTATTTCTAAATCAAAGCCTGATTCGTTTTGCTTTCAGAAAAACAGATCAGACACCAGAAAAACAATAGTGAGCTCTCTAAATTACAAAAAGTTCTAATGCGTTCATATCTTCAACTAATAACTAATACAGTAACAATATCGATAGTCGATAAGAGCACATTGTCATATTGTGGAGCAAGATCTATAAAAGATGATTTAGCTAAGAAAAGCAGACTAGTTTCCGATTATGTTGTCAAATGCTAGCTAAACATACAGGGGAAAACATCAAGAGAGTAAGAGAAAGGTTTTCGAATGAGCGATACCTGAGCAAGAACACGAATTCGTTCGACTTTCTCCATGAAATGAGAACCGACTTCTCTCTGAAGAATGTCGTTGAGGAGGCTCCCGAGAAGCCTACAGTCGTCGTCAAAGCTCTGAAACGATATCTCCTCCGCTATATCATCTGTTGTATCCGTCATCTTCACACTGTTGGCAAAGACTACGAAAACCAGATAGCGATGAAAGAATCGAAGATAGACCGACTGAGAAGGAATAGCAGAGAGAGTGTCACATCGAAGGAAAGATCAAGACAAAACAGAAACGAAAATCAACGAGAGAAGGTAAGTAGTCGGAAATCAGCGAGAGTGCGTCTCGATGATCCTAAGACTTTGCCCGAGTGGTTATCAAATGATACGGATTTAGAACAGTGTGGGGTCCAGGGAAGAGAGATGAGTGGGGCCATGGCGACTTACTGCACTAAAATCCACGGATTGCCTTCCACGTGTCAATGGAACCCACCCGTGATCGACGATGCATTTTTATTCACCGTGTCGCGACTCGCATCCATCCAGATCTCACCAAAGGCGGGGACGAACCATGTGAAATAGGAATGTACGGCTCAGATTCAGTAATGAATAAAAAGGAGAACGTTATATTTTAAATTATCTTAATGTTATATTAGCTTCTGTCATTTTTTTTTTCTAAACTTACTTTTACCACAATTTTATACTTGCTTGGAAAATGTAACCAAGGTTGAAATTTTAAAAACAACCACCATTTTTAATTAAGATATGA